>JAJJMC010014297.1:1819863-1845252 GCA_023531435.1 Papaver californicum | reverse complement strand
GAGATTGATGAAATCATAGTTTCGTATCGTTAGATTTGTTAGATCGATAACAAAATGAATAAGTTTGATTGAGATTGAATAAAATTTAATAAATCTAAGTGAAATCGAGTGAAATTGATGAAAAAGTGATATAATTTGAGTAAGATCGATCAAAATATAGTGTATTCAAGTCGGTTTGATAAAAAATTGAGTGAATTTTAGTGAGATTGATGAAATCATAGTTTCGTATCGTTAGATTTGTTAGATCTATAACAAAATGAATAAGTTTGATTGAGATTGAATAAAATTCAATAAATCTAAGTGAAATCGAGTGAAATTGATGAAAAATTGACATAATTTGAGTAAGATCGATCAAAATTGAGTGTATTCAAGTCGGTTCGATAAAAAATTGAGTGAATTTTAGTGAGATTGATGAAATCATAGTTTCGTATCGTTAGATTTGTTAGATAGATAAAAAAATGAATAAGTTTGATTGAGATTGAATTTGTTGTGCAAACCATCAAATAATTATTCGTACTAACTACAATCTAATGATATTGAGTATGATCTAGTAATTTTGATGAAATTAAATAAATTTGGATTTAATTAAATTGAATTTTTAGATAATAAATCAAAAATAAATTGAATCTGAAAGAAATTGATCGAGGTCAATCGATATTAGACAAGATTGGTAAATTGAAATGTAACCATATAAACACATGAAATTTATGATAAATATAATGAGGTCGAGCGGTATTTGATAAGATTGATAGGTAACCGATAAAATTGACTAGGATCGATATATAATCTTTTAAAATGATGGATAACTAGATAAACCTCTTACCCGATGTTTGTCATATTATCTTTAGATAATAACCTCTTACCCTAACCCTACTTATATTTCTCATTTTCCCGATAAACTGGAGAAATCGATTGAATTTGGGATAAATGGAGTAATCTAATGTCATCCATAAATTCAACCTAATTCGACATCCTTGGAAATTCACATGAGTTTATTCTTGTATGAACTAATGTAATCTAATGTACTCTTCTCACTCAATTTCACTTTAAATTAGTCATTCTCGTTCAATTTTGCTCTTTATTTTTCAATATTCTTGAATTTCACTTAAATTGTTTTGATCTCATTTAGTTTTATCATATGTGTCTTAACATGTTTAGATTTTGGGTAAATCATTTTTATTGCTTTGAGGGGCTCACTGTATGATTTTGGGTAATTTATATCGGGTGAACCACTGTATGCCTTGTGTCATCTCCGATTAGCCGAAATATCTATTTTTGGGTTTGCGTTAATATTCGTCGGATCTAAAACTTTGATTATATTGTTTGAATTATATCATTTGTGGATATCATTTGAGATTGACCAAAGTATGTGTGAGATTGATCTAAGTATATATTACTTAATAACTTATATGTGAGCTTGACCTAAGTCTATGCTCGCTCCTATATGATGGTTATTCAAGAGAGTCCCTCTTGGTCAAACGACATAACTAATTCTAAATGCAGAAAAGCCTGCAGTTACACTCGAATGTATCTTATGTTATAAATCACTCTTAGCTTAACTACGCTGAAGAGGCAAGAAGTAAATTTAACTAAAATAAAAACAAAAACGATTAAATAGAAAATTAAATTTGTAGAATATATGAAATTATATTGTGTTTGCTAAAGAGGATAAGCTTATTTTTATGAAGTTAATAACCGTTCATGTTCTTTTGGTCGTTGGACCTGTATATATTGAGAGACATACGCTTTATTAGGCGTTCTGGTTGTGGCTCGTATATAAAAAAAATATTAAATTTGATCCGTCAGATTCGTGATCCGTATGAGCATAGGATGTGAATTTTGAACCGTCAGATTGACGATCCGTATGAGTAGAAGATGAAAAACCTAGGACCATCCGATCAGCGTAAATTTTTAATCTTAAACCGTCAGATGAATCTAACCCTAACCTCTAAAATCCTAACCTCCAAAATCCTAACCCTCTCTTCAAAAAGTTTCTCTCTCGCAAAAACCACATTCTGTAATTTCTACAATTTCTCTTTTTTTGGATTCGCTCTCAACTTCAGAAGCTGTGTATTACTGCACGCAGCTGCTTCCCTTGGAGACATTAGATTTGCTAAGGCGCTGGTGGAAAAGAACTCCAGATTGACGCAAATAAGGGTGACCAGAAGAGGACTGCCATGTGTACCACTCCTCAACGCTACAATGCAAATTTCAGATGGACAAAAGGAGGTGGTGGAGTATCTTTGCTCTGTAACTAGAGATGACCCAAGTCCATTCTCTGGTGAAGCTGGTTTTAAGCTACTGCACTATCTAATGTTTTTCAATATGCATGGTAAAACAGAAAATAATAAGTTTGAGATGTTGATCTGTTACCTCTAATTAAGTCGGACACACCCACGATTATAACATTAATCTGTCACTATATCCTTTGGCTGTGTATCTGAATTGTAGGTGTGGCACTCTCTGTATGCAAACGGTTTCCAGGAATTGTTATGGAATTAATTGATAGATACACCGCTGATGTACCGTGCCTATTACTGTTCATTGTGGAGAGGCCGTTTTTATTTTTGAGTGGATCAAAAATGAAGTGGTGGGAACGCTACATCTACTCTTCTTAGTAGTCCATGAATCTTTACTTCAACTTTGTTAATTTACTTTCTCGTTCTCAGCTAAATGTGGTAATTATCAGCGTAAATTCATCAACTGTTGGTTCCCTGCAGTAATTGAAGTGGATACTGATGGACAAAAACATGAGGTCGTAGAAACCTCAGAAGGCACCAGATTAGGCGACGAGGAAAATCCCCTGGATACCTCCATAAAGGAAAAGTGTTGGACTAGTAACAAAAGAATCATAACTAAATGCATCTCATTCTACTTCATGCGCTATATAAGACGAGGTTTTTTTCTTACAAACTTTCACTTGTTCTAACTTGATACAGATAGTGATATTGGATCATCAGGTATGTACCTTTTGATAGCGATCGATATCAAGTCCTTATGACATGTATTCCTTAGACGTCACTGAACTATAGTGTAGATCCATACGTACATGCATTATATCAAAAGGTTATGCCTAACGGATCGATGACTTGTTTTTCCTTGTTATTTCAGTACCTCTTATCAGGAGATTATACGATCAAAAGTTGATGCACAAAAACATCGTTGCATTGACAAAGTATTTCTTCACACATCCTTTTGTCCTTTTTATTTCAGTACCCTTAAATATGGTCACCATCATAGGTGTTGTTGAAATAATATGCCAGTTTAAACTATATTGACTGGTTCAGTGTCCTCCACATATCTCAAAATGGATCAGGTAGAATACTCTGAACCTCTGGATCCTGCATACTTGGTCTGCACAATGAAATTGGGTACCTATGTGAACGGGGGAACCAGGTATAATACCAATTACAACTTGCAGGTTACATTTTTTGTTTTTGGGGATTTTGACAGGTAAAATTGTATGATAAATCCTTTTTGGTTGCATATGGAGAGATGGTTGAGGATACAACAGATGATATATTGTCGGAAGCTGGTGAATTTGAGATGTTGCACTCGTTGTTGTTTTGGATCCTTTCGAGTATGCTCCAATTTATGTGGTTTTCAGGTTTATGTGAAATGTCAACAACTAAATCATTGAAATGAGTTATGTAGAGTTCTAAATTTCTGAATTTGTTGTATAAATAGTAACAGAATGTGATAGGTGACCAAGCTTATTGTTGAATATGTAGAGTTTGAATATAATCTTTTGCCAGTCTACCTCTCTAAATGGAGATGCTCAAATGTTAGTTAAGTAATTGCTTCTAAGTATTTCACAATAGTTTTTGTTTTGATTTGCAGTTCAATAACATTTTGAATAAAACATTCTCTTCGGCTAACTATTGTTTTGATTTGCAGTTCAGTAACATTTTGAATAAAACATTCTCTTCGGCCCCAACTGTGTAACGGCATTTGAGACAGTACTCGATAATATATTTGCAGTATTTTTTTTTTCCTTCTATGTAAAAAGTGTAATTTTTTTAAGAAATGTTATAAATTGAATTATGTGATACAATAAAATTTAATTTTGTTCATAATTTCTTTGATATTAATTTTAATTAAATTTTGAAATTATCTAAATTATAATTTATTTTTAATGAGCAAAAAAAATTAATAGTTTAAAAATTTAAACATGCCAATTAAAATCTGAATTCCAGAATAATTTAGAAGCTCAAAAGCTTAAGCAATTAACTTGAGTAAAAACTTTGATAGCTCAAAAGCTTAAGCAATCAACTTAAGACAAATCATAATCAGAAATCACTTATAGCGAGCAAAATCATTTAATCGTTTAAAACTTTAGCGAAGCAACTTCAGGCTAAGTTGTTCCATGTATCTAGCAACTAGGTAGTTTAATAGCTCCTGAGTCGCAAATAGTTTTTCGAGAGTAAAAATATTCGGAGCTTAAAACCTTAAGCAACCAACTTCAGGCCAATTAAAATAACAAATCGCTTTTAGCGAGTCAAATTATCTGATTGCTTAAAACTTTAACCAAGCAATCTCGGAACGAGTTGTTCCATGTATCTATCAAATATTATTTTACTTGCTATAAAATGGTTGGTCTATCTGAAGCGATTGGTATTTTACTTGCTACATTGGTTGGTATAGATGTTCAGCAATCAAAATTTTTAATCACTCCTTGTTAGTTGGTCTAGATCTTAAGCAATAAGGAGTGTACTCGCTTTAAGTAAGTTGGTTGATTACTAGAGCGACTGCCTGGTCGCTCAAGACTTTTAGATACATGGATTTGGGAAACCAACAGAGTGAGTGCCACTTTTAGTCGCTATAACACTTATAGCGACTTAAAAGGGACTTTAAGCGACTTAAGACGACCAGTCGCTTAAACCCGTTTTTCTTGTAGTGATTCTTTTGTTTTCTTTTTGAGATTCAAAGAAAAAACTCATTAAGGATTAAGAAAACCATTGTCTCTTAGAAGCATTTCAGAAATAAATTTTAGAGAGTACTGTGAGTACTAAAAATCTACTCCAACACGTGGCAGTAACGACAATCGCTCAGCCTCAAAATTCTTAACTGTGTGAAGTATATATAATAGGAAGTTAGTTTTGCATCCCGTACCACATATAACGTGAGATGATGATATGTCCGCAATTCAAGTGATGATTTCCACAACTAAAACTCATCAAGTTGGCAGTTCTACTTCAAGAATAGAATACATAAGTGAGAATGCACAATCCTCTCAAAATTGGTCCGCACTCAATTATTGAATCCGCACCAAAATTTCAAGCCCACATTAGCACTACCAATTGGGTTGACTGATTGAGCTTTCTTTCCCGCACCACCAACAACATGTTTTTCTCATTTTGTCAACCAACACAAACCATTTTGACAGCCCATATCATTTAAGCCCATAAACCCACATTGCCCACAATACATCAAATGAAAACCTATTCCCACAGCACAATTCTTCCCGCAGCTAAAGCCTATTCTCAGCCCGCAACACTATCTCAGCCCACAATACCACCTCATCCCGCAACACCATCTCAGCCCGCAAGCCAGCACCGTTGTGACCGCAAGCTCGCACCATTTTTCAGCCCGTACCCACACCATTTTGTCCATCATTTGCCCGCACCATCATTTTCCGCACCAAAATTAGACTAGGGTCTTTAAAGATAAGATTAATATTGACACGTGTCGGACTTTATAGACACGTGACGGACTACATCGACACATGGCAAAATATGATGTTGAAACAGATAGCTTATTATTGCATTGAAGATAAGGGCAAAGGTTTTTTTTTGGTAAAATATCATTTCTTTCACCCCTTTATAAACAAAAACAAACGTATTAGAGAAGGGATTTTTTGGGCGAGGTTTTTGCTACTTCATTTCTTCTGTAACCTAAGAAATATAAGCACATATAACTTTCATTACCCGTGGACGTAGACAAATCTATGCCGAACCACGTTAAACTACTTGTGTTGATTTCAATTTCATTTTTTATATCAGTTTAATCTCAATTTTTTGGTTGTGGTCATCATGAAAAATGATCACCACAATTTGACGCAAGAAACATGGACATTTAAAGGATTTATCCTACCTGAAATCAAAAGAGAAGAGTTAAGAATGAGGGGTCTGATTCTTCTCGCTGTGAAGAGAGAAGTTAAAGAAAAAGTTTTTCTTTTCTTTTCTTTTTTTTTCTTTTGTCTTCTACTGTTCCTCTTTTGTTCTTAACCTGCGAAGAAAAATCAGGAGGATTAAAGTGAGATTTGAGCTGAGAGAAATGGGAAAAGTTCAAAGATTGTTGTTAAAGACATTACTGATGTTGGTTAAGAGAAGAGGCTGTTAATTTGAAAAGAAATCAAAGAGTTAGAGATTCGGGATTGAAATCGAAAATTAGGATTTCAACTGATTCTAAGATTACAAGGAATTAAATCGAGAATTAAGCTAATGATGAATAGAGAGCAAAAGGGTTTGATGAGGATTAAAAATAAGGTTGAAGATTGCTCGAATTTGAAAATTAGGGATTTCAATGTTCTTCCCCAATTTTGAGATAAAATTAAGTTTTCGAAATTGGAGTTCAAGAGTTCAAATTAGAGATGAATACTGAGTGAATTGAATGGATTGGTGGTGAAATCAAGTTTTGAATGATTAAAATTGATAGTAATGATCACCACAGGATACATACGGAGAGTGTTCGATGAAATGCCACATTGGGATACTGTAGACTGGTCTATTAAGATACGCCAATTGCTAAAAAAGTATGAGTTTGAGATGGCATAGGAACTGTTGGGTTAAATATCTGATAGTGTTGCGAAGAGTTTGAATGGTGGTATTTGCTTTTATATTTATTTTGTTTATAGTGTTTGTTCCTTATTTGATCATGGGAAGAGATTTAATAGATAAACTGTAAAGGCTAATTACTGCTGGGAAATTTTTATATGGGCTAGTTTTAAAGCATGGGTCCCAATTAGAATTTTTGGTGGAGACCTGGATTGCATTTGTGATCATGATTGTTGAAGATGGTAATAATGTTGATAGTCGTAATATGTAGGTGAAAATCTCACATAGAGGTAGTGTGTCTCGAACACCACTGCGGATGACAATGAACGAAATTGAGATGTTTTCTCAATTGTTTGATCAAAGACCTGAGATATGGGGAGAAACACTTCTTCTTCTCCATCTGAAGTGGGTTATTCGAAATGCGACTTGGAAATTTAGTTCTTTGTGTATCGAAGTTTACTATGGATCATGGGATGTATCAGTACTGAGAAGAATGAAGCGATCTATCCATTTTACAACAATTGAAGCACAAATAATGCTCCGCAAGCTTCAATCCCGTAGCACGGATAATGCTCCGCAAACTTTAAATCCATAGCTCAACTCCGACAGTTCAATTAATGACTTTGCAAGCATCATTTCTCGTTGCACAGATATGTTAATAAATTTCAGGGGAAGGCACATCTCAATACTACTTCGCTATACTACTAGTATAGAGAGGAGCAGCAGACAAGCAACGACCATAATTTGGCGAGGAAATGAGCGAAGTATCAATCATTTTAAATCTTTCATACGTATAGCATAACATGAAATAACATTCGTAAATCAAGACTGCCTAGTGAACTGCACACTTATTTTGGTTGAAACAAATTAAGTAGCTTTCTCCAACCTTGAGAAGAACTGATTGAGATTATTGTGTTTGAGTGATCAATCCATGCTGAATTTTATGAGAGCCATTTTAATTCCAGGACTATTGGTATAGAGAATGAAGGCTTTTATACACCTCATATGATGCATATAATTTATCAGTTTTAAATTTTAACTTTCTTTATTTTTAAGATAGTATTGTTTGCCCAGATAATACTATGTCTTTAGTTTCAAATATTTTAAAAATTCATCAGCAATACAGAAATTGGGATAAGTTTTATTTACCTTCCATCTTTGTACCTTGTCTCTGATACCGTAACGGTCTTTACTAATCTTAGTCCATGCATAAAAATTGTGCTACAATGGGAAAAAAACATGCTGGCATATTCTACACACCCTTATATCATGAGTATCCAAGTTTATTGATCATGATCAAAATGGATAAATTAGTGAACTCGGTAGAGGCATGGCTATGTCAAGTTACTGTCGTTCATGTTGGTTGATTTTGTAAGTGGTGTACAGAGATTTCTGTTCTTCAACTTGAAAATTGATTTGGGACAAGTGGTCCTCCCTCAATTGATCCAAATGTCTTCCTAACTTGTAAGTTTGTGTATGCATGTTTGATTAGGCAGTTTCCTGTAAGCTATTTTCTTAAATGCGAGGTGTTGAAAAACAAAGAAATTAGGGTTTAGATCAATTTTGGAACTTTTTCCCAAATCTGTTCCTAATGTAAAAATTCATAACGGGTTTGCATGAATTTAGTGAAGTATTAGTCTTGTTGTAGTATTGAGTTAAATATTTTATTTGTTTGAAAATCTAGCTTGATTAAGCTAGATTTTGAGAATGGAGCTCATTTCCTAGTGAAACAAGCATCTAAATTGGGTTGTTGCTGTCAAATTTTTGTATACGAATGGTTATGGCTTGGATCATATTTTTGAGTTTTGTTTTGATTAGCAAGGTTGGGTTATCTACCAATTTGAGTTTGCAGGGAAGAAAAACTACGATTTGAGGCTAGACATACCATAACAAATTCGTCGTTTCACAAAGAGCAAGATGCCCCCAATCTGTACAATAAAATCCGCGAATGGAGAGAAAATTAGCTAAAGGTTTTTATGGCTTTCTTTACATATTTTCTTTTATGAATTTGCTATTTTATGAATAGTTTGTGATATGGATCTAAAATGTTTACATCATACATGACCTAGCATAATAGAAATTCCTGTGTTGTTCTCTTTGGATTCATTAAATGTAAAGCCTGATAGAATGTATGCCTATACTTGGTGAAAGTTGTTTAGTATTTCCTAATCATATATACAGTGCGAATATTTATAGGTTCATGCCTTAAATGTCATCTAATCATAGTGGATGCTATAATTTTGGATCACTGTGCGTAATGAAAAATTTGAACAATATGAATGTTGGTGGACGCCTTCTTAATATAGATATGGCGAACTCCCTGCCTCAAAAACCAGCTACTTTGAATACACCTATGAATCAATCATCCCTGCCCATGGTGATGCAACAAGCAGTGGCAATGCAGCATATGCAGTTCCAGGCTCTGCTCACGCAACAAACTATGAACTCTTTCCCATTCCTTAGCTGGAAAGATATGAGCGGAAGGCTTCCAACCGAGCTGTGACCATGAATTAAGCAACATATATGGCTCCATAAGCTTCATTCCCGCAGTACACATAGTCAAAAATTCTTAGGAACAAATGCTACAACAAAAGAGAGATATGAGCTAATGCTTCCATGGATTAATATTTCTAAGAGAAGCAACAACTCTTGTCAATATGTGTGAAAGAATCAAACTCAAGAAAGATAAGCTTTTATTATCTTCTTCAATTGTTTGATTGCTATATCTGTTGCATATCCTAAGTAGCAATTTAAACCTAAGAATGATTCTTAATTGTTACATTTGAAAGATTAAATCATTACCGGCACAAAGGTCTGGCTTTACTATTAAAAGCATGTTGAGCATGAACTGAATGTTTCATTTCAGCCAAGAGCATATTGACTCATATATTTCAGCCTGTACAAAAACTTCAACTTGTTTGACTATGTATAACTGTGATATTTGAGAAAAGTTAATTCATACCATTTACAGATCATTAACAGGGTGTAGTCACACATGTTGTTGGTATATAGTCTCATACACTGTTAGTAGCATGAGCAATTACCTCGATTCATCATTTGATCCATGTTTAAATACTTTATAGATTCACACACTGTATTTCTGCTACTCTCTCATTAAAAACATTGTTAATGCTAAAATTGCATTTACGGTACTACTGAAATTGTTACCAGTTACCATTTCGAATATTATGAACTAGTTAAAACATTTTTTATGAAATGCGAGAATACCATTGAAAGACACTTCAGAGATGCAACGGTCATGCGATATGTACTAGGGGCAGTTTATGAAGAAACCAAGTTTTTAGCTGGGAAACGAGCTAAATATTACGCGCCATTTAGGTATTTCATTTCAATAATTTACTAACCCTCAATAGATTCAGTACTTCCCATTGCTCGTAATTTTGTTTTATATGCCTTGTACTTCTTAACATAAGTCAACAATTCATAAATACTTCATATAAACACTCGAGGATTGACATTTCTAATTGCTTATACATTGGATGTTTCTATTGGATATACTTCGGATATTTCTATTTATTTCGTATACTTCGTATTGCTTATTTAAGAGCCATACTTCCCATCGGTCAAGAATTTATATTTTTTACTACTTATACTTCATATGAATTATGAGAAGAATTCTCATTGGCTATTTCTTATACTTTGTGTGGGAATCTAAATGCTTCTCCGGGAATTCTTATTCGGAAATGGGTACTTCATACTTTTCATTATTAAGTACATCTTGAAGACGAGTACTTGTATTTTCTTATACTTTGGATTTCTTACGCAACGACTACTTCGTAAGAAAGTGATATTTCTTATTTCTTACGGATATTTTTCATTTCTTATTTAGGATGCTTCTCATATACTTCTCAAAAATAATTTTCATATACAATCTGCGTATACTTCGGGTTTCTTATGCAAAGGATATTATTATTACCCCTAAACCCTCAATGCAATTATACAATAATTTGGCTTCATACTAGGTAAAGAAGAAGAAATGCAATCTCTCTAGAAAGTCCATGTAAATGTCTATGAGTGTATGACTATTGGATATTTCGCCACAGGGATGCCTAACATGACATTAATTATTGTATCGGGTACTATCCATTTCAGGAGTTATTCAAGTGCTATCTCTCTAGAAAGTCCATATAAATGTCTAGGACTGTTGGGACTTTCGTCACAGAGATGCCTATCCTGACATTAATTATTGTATCAGGTACTCTCCATTTCAGGAGATATTCAAGTGCTATCTCTCTAGAAAGTCTATATAAATGTCTATGACTGTTGGATCTTTCGTCACACAGATGCCTATCATGATATTAATTAGGAACCGCATCCTAATATCCTCCTGGCCAGAAAGAAGTTAGAGATGCGCTTCAACCCTTCAAAGTAACCCAGGGTACAAAATTGCCTTGTGGTTAATCAATTCACACTCATTCAATGAACTAACAATCAATATATATTCAAAAAAGATTGTTTTGCAGGGACAAAAATACAAGATAAAATGAAAGTGCAAGTACAACTTGAAAGAAGGAAGACATCCAATTAATATGGCGAGTACATTTCGCTGGGAAATGGTCTAGCCCGCAACCACTAGCAAATGCGTAGATTTGCAGATGACAAGGGTACCGGACAAAATTAGCAGGCCACATACCATTGGGCATGGAACCCTCACAGACTCTCACAGAAAAGCTAAGTACCCCATATTTCCTAGATCTGAAATTTTACAATTACTTTACAATCGAGATGGCAGTTTCTCACAGGCGTTGGCACGTATGTACAAATCTGCGTCAAATGACACCTGATTCTTCCTTTTATCATGAAAAAGCCAGGCATAAGCAACCGCGGGGGCATCACATGATCTAGGAACAAAATGCTCTAGACCATTGCCAAGAAACATCAACAAGAAGACAGCAACATCAACCACCAAAGTACGACACGAACAAGACGTGAAGTCATTTTCTTAAGAAATGTTCTTCGAACAAATCTTAAGAAAAGGGACAAATTGTGAGTACCAAAAATACTCCAGCACGTGACAGCAACGACAGTCGCTCAACCTCAAAATTCTCAACTGTGTAAAGTACACATAATAGGAAGTTGGCATACCGCACCATGGGCGTTCGTACACTATAGATCAAGCGAGATCATTCGCATCCCGTACCACATATAACGTGAGATGATGATATTTCCGCAATTCAAGTGATGATTTCCACAACTAAAACTCATCAAGTCCGCAGTTCTACTTCAAGTATGGAATACATAAGTGGGAATGCACAATCCTCTCAAAATTGGTCCGCACTCAATTATTGAATTTGTACCAAAAGTTCAAGCCCATTAGCACTACCAATTGAGTTGACTGATTGATCTTTCCTTCCCGCACCACCACCAACATGTTTTTCTCATCTTGTCAACCAACACAAACCATTTTGACATCCCATACCATTTAAGCCCATAAACCCACATTGCCGAAAATAAATCAAATGAAAACCCATTCCCGCAGCACAATTCTTCCCGCAGCTAAAGCCCATTCTCAGCCCGCAACACTATCTCAGCCCGCAAAACCACCTCATCCCGCAATACCATCTCAGCCCGTAAGCCAGCACCATTGTGACTGCAAGCTCATACCATTTTCCAGCCCGCACCCGCACCCGCACAATTTTGTCCATCATTTGCCCGCACCAAAATTAGACTAGGGCCATTTAAAGATAAGATCAACATTGACACATGACGGACTTTATCGACATGTGGCGGACTACATCGACACATGGAAAAATGTGAAGTTGAAACAGATAGCTTATTCTTGCATTGAAGATAAGGGCAAAGGGGCTTATTTGGTAAAATGTCATTTCTTTCACCGCTTTATAAACAAAAACAAACGTATTAGAGAAGGGACTTTTTAGGCGAGGTTTTTGCTACTTCATTTCTTCTGTAACCTAAGAAATCAATAAGAACATATAACTTTTATTACCTATGGACGTACACAAATCTCTGCCGAACCACGTTAAACTACTTGTTTTGATTTTAATTTTGTTTTCTGTATTGTTTAATCCCAATTTTTTGGTTGTGGTCATCATAAAAAATGATCGCCACAGTTACAGTACTTAATTACTTGCACGCACTACCTGCAGGTAGATACCCCGTTGTTTCTTGATACACCACCAACCAAACAACCCATTGATTTCAGTACACATTCATTCATATATGTACTATAAATATGCATGTATTAAGATATGGTGTCATCACTTCATCACACTACAAACACTTGAGATTTAGAGTGACAGGTAGAATAGTACTGTTTTACCTTGCCACATAATACATATATGATGCTGGGTCGTAGTAAAAGTTGTGTGGTAGATGTTGCTGAAGAAGATGAATTGTCTATGAACATCAACAACGTAGAAGGATGAGGGTTAACCAAAGAAAACAAAGAGGAGGACTCAAAGGTTAAGCCTCCTCCACAAAGGGTATGAAATGGGGGTTACTCTTATTAAGCTGTACATTTATGTGTCGTTAAGATGGATTGGAGGATCTTTAGTAACAAGACTATATTTCTTACATGGAGGTGATGGGATGTGGTTATCTAGCTGGTTACATAAATAGAGAGACAAAAAACAATAATGAATTATATTTTTTCCTTATTTTCTCTAAAATATCAATAGAGAGACAAAAAACAATAATGGACTAAAAAAAAGTTCTTAGATCATCATTTTTTGCTCTCTTCTTCGAGAGCATTTTTCTAAGATAATCAATTATTCCAAAAATATGTTTGTTAAAGTTTATTAAAAAATGAATAATAGCATAATCATTTTTTAATTTATGAATATCTATAATCATAAATGATAATCATAATTTTTACCAAACACCCCCTAATAGTTCCACTCGTAATCCTTTATTTTAGACGCGACCAAATTCAACCTAACATTGATTTCCTTGTTTGCCGAAAGCTTTTTCTCTATGCTGCTCTATTAGGCTTATCTCAAGGAACAGTCAGTTATATGTAAAGTTATGGTCTGTCATTCATTCCTTCCTCTATCGACTTCATCCCTCCTTTTTACAACCCAACTTGTTTCCCCTTCTTTTGTTTCATTCTTCTGGGTTAAACAAAAATTTACTCCATATTTGATTAATGCAATCGTAGTAATAATAATGGGTTGTATACTACTTGGTATACGAGTGGTCAGTGATCACCCACCTGGTGTTACAAAATCTCAGTATTTGCGGGGTTTCTTTATAAGTATAGCTTCTGCTTCAAGTGTAGGGTTCATCTTAGTAAGCACCCAAGTTGCTTATGCTAAAGCCAATCAAGTCATGACTTATCCTATTGTCACTACAAGAAAAACCGGTTTAAACGACATGTCGTTTTAAGTCGCTTAAAGTCTCTTTTAAGTCGCTATAACCCTTATAGCGACTAAAAGTGGCACTCGCTCCCGTTGTTGTAAAAAGTCCGCTTTGTAAAGGTCTAGAGCGGCTAGACAGTCGCTCTAGCAATCAACCAACTTACCTAAAGCGAGTACTCTTCTCATTACTTCAGAGCTAGACCAACTACCAGGGAACAAGTAAAATTCTTATCGCTTAATATCTAGACCAACCAATAGAGCAAGTAAAATACCAATCGCTTCAGATAGACCAACCATCCTAAAGCAAGTAAAATACCTAGTGTATATATACATGGAACAACTCGTCCTGAAATTGCTTTGTTAAGGTTTTATGCGACCAAATAATTTTGCTCGCTAAAAGCGATTTCTTATTTTGATTGGCCTGAAGTTGGTTGCTTAATATTTTAAGCTACCGACTTTTTTACTCTCTAAAAGCGTTTTGTGATTTAGGAGCTATTAAAATACCTAGTTGATAGATACATGGAACAACTTAGCCTGAAGTTGGTTGCTTAAGGTTTTAAGCGACCAAATAATTTTGCTCGCTAAAAGCGATTTGTGATTTTGATTGGCCTGAAGTTGGTTGCTTAAGTTTTTAAGCTACCGAATTTTTTTACTCTCTAAAAGTGATTTGTGATTAAAAATTAATATTGAACATTATCACTAATTAAAATTATATAATACTAATTAAGATTATATAATCATAAATGAATAATAAAATCAAATTAAAATTAATACAGAAAATAATTATGAACCAAATTAAAATCATAATTGATAAACTTTATTATTACTGAATTCAATTTACAACATCATTTAGTCAAAAAATTTACAACCATTTTTTATAGGAAAAAAAAACAATTTCATTTATAATTCCATCAAACACACTTCAATTTTAAACGTAGAGATGAGGAATACCATTGATACAACTACTTCAACTTTGAAGCACCCATCATGGTTCTTTAAATCTCAACTGACAAAGCTAAAAAACACTTCAAGATTCATACTATTGCAACCTTATACCACTTAATCTGTTTTTTAGATTTGATTTTGAGATCGATAGAGTGAGTACTCATTCCACATGTAGTTCATGTTCATCTCTAAAAAAAAGTGATAAACTTGGGTCCTGCATATACGAACAAACAAATAACTACAAAGAAGATCAGAACTAATAAGAATAAGGAGCATTAACCATGAATTGGACACACAGTAACATCAAAAACTGAATCAAGAAACCAAATAATAAAACTGGACATTTTGATACTTTTTTTTCAAACATACCCTTTCAACTCAATAGAGTAAAACTTCACCTGATTTATCCATTCCAACAAAAAAATCAGACCCGTTGGAGAAAAAAACCCAAGAAATATAAGAACTTGAACAATATAAAGAAATGGCAACCACATTCATATATATTTAACGTTCACCTGATTTAACAGAACACCCAACTTTTAATGGAAAAATAAGCAATGTGAGACTGAATACAATATGAAATATGCATATTTGGGATAAGGTAGTAATGCATTTGGAAGATGCATAAATTAGCTTAAGGCATTCTTACTGTTTTCCCAATAGTAAGCTAAACCCCACCGTCACCCAAACAAAATTAAACAAAAAATCAAAAACCCAAACAGAAAAAAATACTCAATCAATGGACTTCACTAAATAAAACAAGCACAGACCTGGTACAAGTATCAATCAATTCTGAAGTCACACTTACAAAACTTCACCTGATTTATCCCGTGTGTATCGCGAGGAGCCACTTCTTAAACTCTCTCCCTCTAACTTAACATCCTCCTTCCTCTATTCTGTTTTGTTCCTCTCTGCATCTTCACAAAGTACAGCTGAAAAAGAAGAGTGAGTGAGGAAGATGACAAGCAAAACCCCAATATTTCCAATCCCACAAAACCCCCATCACTTCAATGACTATGGATTCGATCCTCAAATGGATTACTTACAAGTAATTGGTTATAGTAAGCCCATTTTCTTGATTTCTCTGTATCAATTTTTGATTTTTTTCGTTGTTGTGATTTTGAAGGTACGAGAAGAAGCAAAAAAACATAAAAAAAGAGAAATTTCTTCCATCAGCAACAACAACGACATCAAGATCTATAGAATCGTTACATTTCAAACTACAGAAACTCATATCAAAAGAAGAATCATCAAAGAAGAAGAAATAGAAAAGTAAATGGTGGAAAAATGCATTGTTTTTTTGTAAAAAGAAATAGGTTTATCAGAATGATCAAGTTGTTGATCATCATTTTAGTGAAAACAATTACATCAAGAATACTAATTATAGAGGTACAATATCAGGACCACTTTATATTACTGAAAGTAGAACTGGAACAAGTACACCATGTCGTTCAACATCAGGTCCATTATCAGACCCGTTGGAGAAAAACTCGAACAAAAGATGTAAATAAATTAAAATTATTAGCAAAAACTCGATGATTAAAAGAGACAAATTATGCATCTGAGTTAAGGGAGAATAGGAGGGAGGCGCATTAAGAGGGAGAGAGAGAACATAAAAGCGGCGAAATGAATTGAAGCGAGAAATTAAGGTTTTCTACAGGTTTCCAAGGAGAGACAAATTTGAGACCGTAAGATTAGATAGAAATTGAAGAAAATCGACGGATAAGTTTAACGTAGAAGCTAATTTGCCAAGTCACGGAACTTGAACTTCTCGATTGTTCTTTTATCATGTGACACTGCACGATTGTTTTGAAAATGTCATCAATCCGTATGACATTTCTTATTTGTGTTTTGTGTATCGTTGGATCAACGCGTAATGGACGGCTAGAGATGGATGGGTGGATGGTGAATGCGGAGCGTAGAGTAATTTGGTTTTAAAACTGATCTCAACCGTATGATCAACTGTTCCGGGGCTGGCTTGGTTTTTAGTGGGTTTCGATTTGGTCTAGCGAGTTGGTTCGTTTATGTGAAGTCCTAATCGTAAGGGAGATTTTGATGGTATTGAATTTTTAGGTTACACTTTAAATTAGATTTAAGAATAGGTTTTAGACCATAATGGCAAATATGGGTCGTGATGCACTTTTAATTAGATGACTTAAATGCTAGACAACATTTTTGCAATATACATATATTGTCACCGAATACTGATTTTTGCAATAAAAACTAAGTTTAGCTTAAAGTACGTATTAATTTTAATTTTGATTTTGATGTGCATTTGTTGCTTTCTTGATCACAAATAGAGTACTGATTTTGATGATAATCATTGAACAAATATATGATTTGTATATACTTTCAATTAGGATTTGTATGTTTTTAATTTTACTTGAATTCGTTCAAATTCAATCGAATTTTCGTAAAAAAATCCAAATTACTTTCAATTATTGTTATTGAAGAATAAATTTTGATTATAATCATTTATTTCGATGCAACCGCCTCAATTCAAAAGGATTTAATTTTTAGTATCCCCACTTTCACTTGAATTCGTTTAATTTTGATGTATTTTTTTCAACAATCCTACATTTTAAATATAAATTCTTTCAATCTCACTGCAACTCAACTTTGATTGCCTAATTTGGGTTCTTCGTTGGCCCCTCATCATGAAAAAGGTCGTCTAGTATGATTTTTTTTCATGTATGTTGGAGCATTTGTTCACGTTCGTTCCAAAAAAAAAACACTAAAAAAATGATGAAATTGACATAATTTAGTTATATATTGACATGTAACACATACTACGATTTGTATCGCTCAACAAAATTTGGATGGAAATGCAGTTTTCGTGTCACACATGATACATATCCCCTGATTCACAAAGAAAAAGCTAATAATTAGGATTCGTATACTTTCAGTTTTACTCAAATTTCGTTCAAATGCAATCAAATTCTTATTAAAAATTTACAAATTACTTTCACATTATTATATTTGAAGTATCAAATTTTGAATTTTATTCAATCAATCGCCTCAATTCTACAGGATTGAATTATCAATTTCCCCATTTTCACTCAAATTAATTCAGTTTTGTTGTATTTTCTTAACCCTACATTTAAGTTGAACATAAATTCCTCTGATTTCGTTACAATTCAACTTTGATTTGTTCAATTTGGGTTCTTCGTGGGCCCCTTAAAGCAATAGAGACGATTTACCCAAAATCTAAACATGTTAATACACAAATGATAAAACTAAATGAGATCGAAACAATTTGAGTGAAATTGAGTAATATTGAAAAATAAAGAGTAAAATTGAACGAAACTGACTAATTTGAAGTGAAATTGAGTGAGACAAGTGAACACATTAAGCAAAATTTAGTGCATTCAACTAAAATCTAGTTAGATTGTAGGATATTAAATAAGATTAAGCAATACTGAGCGAGGTTGATGAATATTATATGGAATCGGACGAGGTCAATCAGTATTGAGTTCGAACTCACTAATTAATCTTCGATCTATTTTCTTTTCTTTCTTTTTCTTTTGTCTTCTACTGTTCCTTTTCTGTTCTTCACCTGAAAAGAAAAATCAGGAGGATTAAAGTGAGATTTGAGCTGAGAGAAATGGGAAAAGTTCAAGGATTGTTGTTAAAGACATTACTGATGTTGGTTAAGAGAAGAATCTGTTAATTTGAGAAGAAATCAAAGAGTTAGAGATTAGGGATTGAAATCAAAAATTAGGATTTCAACTGATTCTAAGATTACAAGGAATTAAATCGAGAATTAAGCTAATGATGAATAGAGAGCAAAAGGGTTTGATGAGGATTAGAAAATAAGGTTGAATATTGCTCGAATTTGAAAATTAGGGATTTCAATGTTGTTCCCCAATTTTGAGATGAAATTAAGTTTTCGAAATTGGAGTTCAATAGTTCAAATTAGAGATGAATACTGAGTGAATTGAATGGATTGGTGGTGAAATCAAGTTTTGAATGATTAAAATTGATAGTAATGATCACCACAGGATACATGCGGAGAGTGTTCGATGAAATGCCACATTGGGATACTGTAGAATGGTCTATTAAGATATGCCAATTGCTAAAAAAGTATGAGTTTGAGATGGCACATGAACTGTTGGGTTTAATATCTGATAGTGTTGCGAAGAGTTTGAATGGTGGTATTTGCTTCTATATTTATTTTGTTTATAGTGTTTGTTCCTTATTTGATCATGGGAAGAGATTTGATAGATAAACTGTAAAGGCTAATTACAGTGGGAAATTTTTATATGGGCTAGTTTTAAAGCATGGGTCCCAATTATAATTGTTGGTAAAGACCTGGATTGTATTTGTGATCATGATTGTTGAAGCTGGTAATAATGTTGATAGTCGTAATATGTTGGTGAAAATCTCACATAGAGGTAGTGTGTCTCGAACACCACTGCGGATGACAATGAACGAAATTGAGATGCTTTCTCAATTGTTTGATCAAATACCTGAGATATGGGGAGAAACACTTCTTCTTCTGCATCTGAAGTGGGTTATTCGAAATGCGACTTGGAACTTTAGTTCTTTGTGTATCAAGGTTTATTATGGATCATGGGATGTATCTGTACTGAGAAGAATGAAGCGATCTATCCATTTTGCAACAATTAAAGCACAAATAATCTTCCGTAAGCTTCAATCCCGTAGCACGGATAATGCTCCGCAAGCTTTGAATCCATAGTTCCACTCCCGCAGTTCAATTAATGACTTTGCAAGCATCATTTCTCGCTACACAGATATGCTAATAAATTTCAGGGGCAGGCACATATCAATACTACTTCGCTATACTACTAGTATAGAGAGGAGCAGCAGAAAAGCAACGACCATAATTTGGCGAGGAAATGAGCTAAGATCAATCATTTTAAATCTTTCATACGTATAACATAACATGAAATAGCATTCGTAAATCAAGACTGCCTAGTGAACTGCACACTTATTTTGGTTGAAACCAATTAAGTAGCTTTCTCCAACCTTGAGAAGCACTGATTGAGATTATTGTATTTGAGTGATCAATCCATGCTGAATTTTATGAGATCCATTTTAATTCCAGGACTATTGGTAGAGAGAATGAAGGCTTTTATAAACCTCATCTGATGCATATAATTTATCAGTTTTAAATTCTAACTTTCTTTATTTCCAAGATAGTATTGTTTGCCCAGATAATACTATGTCTTTAGTTTCAAATATCTTAAAAAGTTATCAGCAATACAAAAATTGGGATAAGTTTTATTTACCTTCCATCTTTGTACCTTGTCTCTGATACCGTAACTGTCTTTAGTAATCTTAGTCCATGCATAAAAATCGTGCTACATTGGGAAAAAAACATGCTGGCATATTCTACACACCCTTATATCATGAGTATCCAAGTTTACTGATCATGATCGAAATGGATAAATTAGTGAACTCGGTAGAGGCATGGCTATGTCAAGTTACTGTCGATCATGTTGGTTGATTTTGTAAGTGGTGTACAGGGATTTCTGTTCTTCAACATGAAAATTGATTTGGGAAAAGTGATCCTCCTCAATTGATCCAAATGTCACTCCTAACTTGTAAGTTTGTGTATGCATGTTTGATTAGGAAGTTTCATTTAAGCCATTTTCTTAAATGCGAGTTGTTGAAAAACAAAGAAATTAGGGTTTAGATCAATTTTGGAACTTTTTCCCAAATCTGTTCCTAATGTAAAAATTCGTAACTGGTTTGCATGAATTTAGTGAAGTATTAGTCTTGTTGTAGTATTGAGTTAAATATTTTATTTGTTTGAAAATCTAGCTTGATTAAGCTAGATTTTGAGAATGGAGCTCATTTCCTAGTGAAACAAGCATCTAAATTGGGTTGTTGCTGTCAAATTTTTGTATATGAATATGGTTATGGCTTGGATCATATTTTTGAGTTTTGGTTTTATTAGCAAGGTTGGGTTATCTACCAATTTGAGTTTGCAGGGAAGAAAAACTACGATTAGAGGCTAGACATACCATAAAAAATTTGTCGTTTCACAAAGAGCAAGATGCCCCCAATCTGTACAATAAAATCCCCGAATTGAGAGAAAATTGGCTAAAGGTTTTTATGGCTTTCTTTACATATTTTCTTTTATGAATTTTGTTGTTTTATGAATAGTTTGTGATATGTCATCTAATCATAGTGGATGCTATAAGTTAGGATCACTGTGCGCAATGAAAAATTTGAACAATATGAATGTTGGTGGACGCCTTCTTAATATGGATATGGCGAACTCCCTGCCTCAAAAACCAGCTACTTTGAATACACCTATGAATCAATCATCCCTGCCCATTGTGATGCAACAAGCAGTGGAAATGCAGCATATGTAGTTCAAGGCTCTACTCATACAACAAACTATGAACTCTTTCCCATTCCTTAGATGGAAAGATATGAGCGGCAGGCTTCCAACCGAGCTGCGACCATGAAGTCAGCAACATATATGGCTCCATAAGCTTCAGTCCCGCAGTATACATAGTTACAAATTCTTAGGAACAAATGCTACAGCAAAAGAGAGATATGAGCTAATGCTTCCATGGATTAATATTTCTAAGGGAAGCATTAACTCTTGTCAATATCTGTGAAAGAATCAAACTCAAGAAAGAAAAGCTTTTATTATCTTCTTCAGTTTTTTGATTCCTATATCTGTTGCATATCCTAAGTAGCAATTTAAACCTAAGAACGATTCTTAATTGTTACATTTGAAAGATTAAATCATTACCGGCACAAAGGTCTGGGTTATCTATTAAAAGCATGTTGAGCATGAACTGAATGTTTCATTTCAGCCAAGAGCATATTGACTCATATATTTCAGCCTGTACAAACTTCAACTTGTTTGACTATGTATAACTGTGATATTTGAGAAAAGTTAATTCATACCATTTACAACTCATTAACAGGGTGTAGTCACACATGATGTTGGTATATAGTCTCATACACTGTAGTAGCATGAGCAATTACCTCGATTCATCATTTGATCCATGTTTAAATACTTTACAGATTCACACACTCTATTTCTGCTACTCTCTCATTAAAAACATTGCTAATGCTAAAATTGCATTTACGTTACTACTGAAATTGTTACCAGTTACCATTTCGAATATTATGAACTGCTTAAAACATTTTTATGAAATGCGAGAATACCATTGAAAGACACTTCAGAGATGCAGCAGTCATGCGATGATGTACTAGGGGAAGTTTACAAAGAAACCAAGTTTTTAGCTAGGAAATGAGCTAAATATTACGCGCCATTTAGGTATTTTATTTCAATAATTTACTAACCCTCAATAGATTCAGTACTTCCCATTGCTCGTAATTTTGTTTTATATGCCTTGTACTTCTTAACATAAGTCAACAATTCATAAATACTTCATATAAACACTCGAGGATTGACATTTCTAATTGCTTATACATTGGATATTTCAATTGGATATACTTCGGATATTTCTATTTATTTCGTATACTTTATATTTCTTATTCAAGAGCTATACTTCTCATCAGTCCAGAATCGATATTTTTTACTACTTATACTTCATATGAGTTATGAGAAGAATTCTCATTGGATATTTCTTATACTTTGTGTGGGAATCTAAATGCTTCTCCAGGAATTCTTATTCGAAAATGGGTACTTCATACTTCTCATTATTAAGTACATCTTGAAGACGAGTACTTGTATTTTCTTATACTTCGGATTTCTTACGCAACGACTACTTCGTAAGAAAGTGATATTTCTTATTTCTTACGGATATTTTTCATTTCTTATTTAGGATGCTTCTCATATACTTCTCAAAAATAATTTTCATATATAATCAGCGTATACTTCGGGTCTCTTTTGCAAAGGATATTATTATTACCCCTAAACCCTCAATGCAATCATACAATAATTTGGCTTCATACTAGGTAAAGAAGAAAAAATGCAACCTCTCTAGAAAGTCCATGTAAATGTTTATGAGTGTATGACTATTGGATCTTTCTCCACAGGGATGCCTAACATGACATTAATTATTGTATCAGGTACTTTCCATTTCAGGAGATATTCAAGTGCTATCTCTCTAGAAAGTCCATATAAATGTCTATTAATGTTGGATCTTTCGTCACAGAGATGCCTATCCTGACATTAATTATTGTATCAGGTACTCTCCATTTCAGGAGATATTCAAGTGCTATCTCTCTAGAAAGTCTATATAAATGTCTATGGCTGTTGGATTTTTCGTCACAGAGATGCCTATCATGATATTAATTAGGGACCGCATCCTAATATCTTCCTGGCTAGAAAGAAGTTAGAGATGCTCTTCAACCCTTCAAAGTAACCCAGGGTACAAAATTTCCTTGTGGGTAATCAATTCACACTCATTCAATGAACTAACAATCAATATATATTCAAAAAAGATTGTTTTGCAGGGACAAAAATACAAGATAAAATGAAAGTGCAAGTACAACATGAAAGAAGGCAGACATCCAATCAATATGGGGAGTACACTTCGCTGGGAAATGGTCTAGCCCGCAACCACTAGCAAATGCGTAGATTTGCAGATGTCAAGGGTACCGGACAAAATTAGCAGGCCACATACCATTGGGCATGGAACCCTCACAGACTCTCACAAAAAAGCTAAGTACCCCATATTTCCTAGATCTGAAATTTTACAATTACTTTACAATCGAAATGACAGGCTCTCACAGGCGTTGGCACGTATGTACAAATCAGCGTCAAATGACACCTGGTTCTTCCTTTTATCATAAAAAAGCCATACGTAAGGCAACCATGGGGGCGATATGATCTAGGAACAAAATGCTCTAGACCATTTCCAAGAAACTTCAACAAGAAGACATCAACATCAACCACCAAAGTACGACACGAACAAGACGTGAAGTTATTTTCTTAAGAAATTTTCTTCGAACCAATTTTAAGAATATGAGCAAATTGTGAGTACCAAAAATCTACTCCAACACGTGGCAGCAACGACAGTCGCTCAGCCTCAAAATTCTCAACAGCGTGAAGTACATATAATAGGAAGTTGGCATACCGCACCATGGGCGTTCGTACACTATAGCTCAAGCGAGATCATTCGCATCCCGTACAACATATAACGTGAGATGATGATATGTCCGCAATTCAAGTGATGATTTTCACAACTAAAACTCATCAAGTCCGCAGTTCTACTTCAAGTATGGAATACATAAGTGAGAATGCACAATCCTCTCAAAATTGGTCCGCACTCAATTACTGAATTTGTACCAAAAGTTCAAGCCCACATTAGCACTACCAATTGAGTTGACTGATTGATCTTTCCTTCCCGCACCACCAACAACATGTTCTTCTCATCTTGTCAACCAACACAAACCATTTTGACATCCCATACCATTTAAGCCCATAAACCCACATTGTCGACAATAAATCAAATGAAAACCCATTCCCGCAGCACAATTCTTCCCGCAGCTAAAGCCCATTCTCAGCCCGCAACACTATCTCAGCCCGCAACACCACCTTATCCCGCAACACCATCTCAGCATGTAAGCCAGCACCGTTGTGACCGCAAGCTCGCACCATTTTCCAGCCCGCACCCACACCCGCACCATCATTTGCCCGCACCAAAATTAGACTAGGGCCATTAAAGATAAGATCAACATTGACACGTGACGGACTTTATCGACATGTGGCGGACTACATCGACACATGGCAAAATGTGATGTTGAGACAGATAACTTATTATTGCATTGAAGATAAGGGCAAAGGGGCTTTTTTGGTAAAATGTCATTTCTTTCACCCCCTTTATAAACAAAAACAAACGTATCAGAGAAGGGACTTTTTAGGTGAGGTTTTTGCTACTTCATTTCTTCTGTAACCTAAGAAATCAATAAGAACATATAACTTTTATTACCTATGGATGTACACAAATCTCTGCCTAACCACGTTAAACTACTTGCGTTGGTTTTAATTTTACTTTTTGTATAGTTTAATCTCAATTTTTTGGTTGTGGTCATCATGAAAAATGATCACCACAGTTACAGTACTTAATTACTTGCACGCATTATCTGCAGGTAGATACCCCGTTGTTTCTTGATACACCACCAACCAAACAACCCATTAATTTCAGTACACATTCATTCATATATGTACTATAAATATGCATGTATTAAGATATGGTGTCATCACTTCGTCACACTACAAACACTTGAGATTTAGAGTTACAGGTAGAATAGTACTGTTTTACCTTGCCACATAATACATATATGATGTTGGGTCGTAGTAAAAGTTGTGTGGTAGATGTTGCTGAAGAAGATGAATTGTCTATGAACATCAACAACGTAAAAGGAGGAGG
>JAJJMC010014297.1:1759862-1819463 GCA_023531435.1 Papaver californicum | reverse complement strand
TCAAAAGGATTTAATTTTTAGTATCCCCACTTTCACTTGAATTCGTTCAATTTTGATGTATTTTTTTCAACAATCCTACATTTTAAATATAAATTCTTTCAATCTCACTGCAACTCAACTTTGATTGCCTAATTTGGGTTCTTCGTTGGCCCCTCATCATGAAAAAGGTCGTCTAGTATGATTTTTTTTTCATGTATGTTGGTGCATTTGTTCATGTTCGTTCCAAAAAAAAAATACTAAATTTTTTTTTGATGAAATTAACACAATTTAGTTATATATTGACATGTAACACATACTACGATTTGTATCGCTCAACAAAATTTGGATGGAAATGCAGTTTTCGTGTCACACATGATACATACCTCCTGATTCACAAAGAAAAAACTAATAATTAGGATTCGTATACTTTCAGTTTTACTCAAATTTCGTTCAAATGCAATCAAATTCTCATTAAAAATTTACAAATTAGGTTCACATTATTATATTTGAGTTATCAAATTTTGAATTTTATTCAATGCAATCGCCTCAATTCAACAAGATTGAATTTTTCAAATTCCCTACTTTCACTCAAATTAGTTAAATTTTGGTGTATTTTCTTAACCCTACATTTAAATTGAACATAAATTCCTCTGATTTTGTTATAATTCAACTTTGATTTGTTCAATTTGGGTCATTTGTGGGCCCCTCAAAGCAATAGAGACGATTTACCCAAATGAGATCGAAAAAATTTGAGTGAAATTGAGTAATATTGGAAAATAAAGAGTAAAATTAAACGAAACTGACTATTTTGAAGTGAAATTGAGTGAGACAAGTGAACACATTAAGCGAAATTTAGTGCATCCAACTAAAATCTAATTAGATTGTAGGATACTAGATAGGATTAAGCAATACTGAGCGAGGTTTATGAATATTATATGGAATCGGACGAGGTCAATCAGTATTGAGTTCGAACTCACTAATTAATCTTCGATCTATTTTGAATTCAGTCAATTTTATTCTAATTAAAAAGGACATTAGCATCAAACCTACATAGGACAGATCCAAAAAATATTTATGAAATTGAATTATGTAAGTATATCCAATTAGATTGAATGATCTTTAGAGTAGGATGGATTTGTATATACAAGAATAAACTCATGTGAATTTCCAAAGGTGTCGAATTAGGTCGAATTTATGGATGACATTAGGTTACTCTATTTATCCCAGATTTCATCAGTTTCTACGGTTATCTATTTACTCCACCAAAGTCCTCAGTTTCCTCATTAGTTTCCTCTTGTTGAGTTAATGTTGATAGTTGATTGATTGAAATTTTTCTTTACTGAAAATTGCTAACGGAGCAAGCTGAACTCAATGTTATGGTTCTGCTAGTTTGGATTTGGAGGTTTTCTTTGTGAATTTTTGTTTTTCTTTTGAAAATCAATGTTATGGTTCTGGTACTGGAAAGGTAATTAGAGTCTATGTCTTTCTTGATTATTAGTGTTTGGTGATGTTTGTTTTCTTTTTCCTAAAAATGATGCTTATTACGTGATTACTGTCTCTACTAGATGAGAACTAATGTGTGTTTCTTTGTTTTTTCACTGCCAGGTTTTGAGTAGAGCTGGAGATGGCTTTGATGATTCAAATTTTTTGTTGCTTCGTTAGGATTTGATCAAATAGATCAAAGTTTGATCTGATGCTATGTCAAATGTGGCACTTAAGGGTTGAGTTTTTACAGGGGATATTTGAGTTTTTTGAAGTGGGGTTTGCAGCACAATTGCAGCATGTACATTCTGCAGGTGCTCTTTACCCCTTTACGGCAATCAAGTATGATATAGAAGCTCCTGAGCTGTTGCAGGTATATCATAGTTCACTATTTGGTATTCCTTTATTAAGTTAATGGCATGAAATGTGTTTTAGATTTTCTGTATTTACAACTAAGTTTACATAGTCTTTACTTGGCCCTTTTTTTTATTCCATGGCTTGTTAGTTGTATGTGTGCTTGTTTTATTCTCTCCCAAATGAAAATTATGTGTGTACCAGTCACTTGCCTTATACATAACAAGAAGAAGAATACATAGTGTAGCTTCTGGTGTTTAGCAATTTTGATTATCTAGAACATGTGTATGGTATGACCAAATTTCGCCTGTAAAACAAAAGGAAGTACAATTTAGGAATGGTATGTGTGGTTTGTTGTTCGGTTTAAGATATTTGGTACTGTGTGTAGGCTCCAATCAGGAAGTACAAAAGGAAGTACAATTTTGACTAAGTGCAGTCTGTTGTCTGCGAAACTGGCACCAATGACAGGGATTTTAACGTCATTTTATTGAAGGGAAAGGTTCCTCTATTTCTCATATATAATGGTTTCATAGGGCTTGGTTCATCGATTTATCCTGTAGAGCCTCGTCAAGGCAGGCTTTCAGAGACGTTGAACCTGCGACTTTTCTGTTCAGTTTTTGCTGTATAATATTTCACATCCATTCTATATTGTTACTTTTACTTCTTCCACATGTTAGGTTGATCTGAACTCCTTAAAAATATGCTAAGTAGGCCTTGGGATCAAAATGGAAATATAAAATATAACATTTTCATTATCATTTATTAGTATATATATCCTGTTTCTGAATGTTCCTTTGGTTGTTCTGAACATTTTGATTACTTGATTTCTCCTCCATACTTGAGATCATCTATGTTTTGTTGCAATGTCACAATTTAGCAGCCATGCTTGTTAGGATTTCTAAGTCATATTCCAGCCTTGATTATGCATCTACTTCTAGGTCTTAGATAAGGTTGAACCTTCGATACTGCATTAAACTGTTAGTAATAGTTGTGTGGTAGAAATCTTGTTCAGTTGTTTGGTTAAGTTTAATTTGTTTCTGAGTGTATTATATAGGTTTAATTTTTTTTTTGAATCTTTGCCATATTTGCTTAAAATGGTATCTGTTTGTGTTGTTTATTGTACAGTATGCAAGCATAAACCTTTTTTTGAGTACTTTCATATGTTCTTTTTCTTTCTCTGGTGTAATCCTTGATATTCATTTTTCATTATATGATTGTATTTCATCGTATCAAGTGTTCTACTTCGGATTACAGGATCAGAAGATCAGTCTGGAAAATATCTGGCCATGGCAATGATATTATCGGTGTTACATCTTGTTAGTTTCCTGCTCCTTTTAGGTTCTAGTAATGGTCCGGTACTTTGTTATTCATTACATTCAGGTTATTCATTACATTTGAGAATATATTACATTCTACAAAATATCTTAATTCCTTCAATTTTCGACCATGTTCGCAGGAGGGTATGCCAATGATATTATCGGTGTGCAACAAAATAAAAGGGAGAGGGATTGGAGCCCATAAAAGCTACAGTAGTTGACGCTAGCAAAATTGTCTCGATGAAACTCTGCATTTTGAATGTTGATTTAATTTCTTGTCGTCTTGTTTGCCCGAAATAGGGCATTTCTTTACTTTCCGATGTATTTAAGCTTGGACCTGTAACATAACATGTAATTCCAAACTACCTCAATGTACATACATCTGTAAAATCCAACATTGGAGTATAAAAGTAAAAACATAACAGTTCTTGAACTATTTGTGATAATCTCTTTCTTGAGTAATGTTTTTGTACAAGAATCTATGTGCAAACTATTGTAATTCTTGAAAAATGTTGAACAAATAGCTTTTTGGATGTTGGAAGGTCATTTTCCAAGAGAAGACAAGGATATGGAAGAATTTGGTTTTAATTTTGAAATTGTTGAACTGAGTGTTAAAAGTTTCAGATTTTGACTGGAATGATATGAGTTGTGGGATTTGTAAAAAAGTTTGGCTTTAATTATAGTCAATTTAGTCGATTCATTTTAAAAAAATTCATTTTGAGCATCCAAACATTTGCTCATAGTGAATCAAAATATTGATTTAAACGAGTTTTCATGTTTCCATAAACAAATCCAAAAAAGATTGTTGGATCAATACCAAGATCTCAAATGTCTACTTCAAAAACTGACTTCTCTTTTGAAATGGTGGTGGCGGTTTAAACTTAGTTGCTGGGAGGGGTTTTACCAAGTAATTCATTTTTTGGTTGCTACGAGTATGTGCCTCAAAGTAAAGAGCTACACGAGCACTTTTGTAGATGCTATATAGATTACTTGAAAAAAAGATCTAGCGATCAAACACATCTGGCGCTCGATTATCTATTTTGATAGTGTTCGTTTTTGTACTTATTGTGTCTTTTTATGTCTTTCTAGGTATTTTTGAGAAATAAATAATTTGGAAAAAATTGGCTTGAAAAGTGATAAAAAGGCTCCCTGGGAAGAATTGATAAAGGCACCCACACTTTGGATTGGGGGCACCCCCTTTTCATTTCAAACATCCGAAAATGGCGGGAACTTTGGTTATGTGAAGAAATTGTGCTGCGATGATTTACAACCGAGTTTTAAGGGTTTTGGAAACTTCTATGAGTTACCCAAATGATTCAAACACCCTAAACAACAATAACACACGTCAAACAGAGAATTTGAGGCGGAAATAATGGCCGGAATTCTCACGTAATCAGAAGTGGATTTGGATAGGTTTTTGGAGTCCTAATCGGTTTAGAAAGCTTATTAGGGTTTACTTACCCTATAATTATGAAGAGAATCGAAGAAAACAGGGGGGCGAGAGCAGCCGGAGGAGAACAGGAACAAAGAAAATTTCTGCTGCTGTAGAGAGGAAGAAGAACATACGGTGTTGAGGAACTGTCGTTGATACTGTCTGATACTGTCGCATCTTCAGCTGCTCAGCGTTCTTTATCAATTGCACATACAGTCCGTCCTTTTCTGTTGTACTCTTTTCTTCCTCTTGTAACACTCTGAACCCTTCACTGTAACGCTTATAAGCGTATCGAATTGGATGTGTTACTTCTTTTTAGTCATTGTAAGCACTTTTTGAGCAATGAAAGACTATTTTGAGTGTGTTTTCATTACAATGAGCTAATCACCATCACTGGGGCGACGGAGGAAGCTTTTTCTCCAATAATTAAGTGGTAGCTTCTATTTTATCTATTTATTTTACAACTCTTTTATTATTATTTGCCTTGCATTAAATTGGAAAAAATGGTTGTTCTTAAATAGTTGTGTTCTCTTTTGATGAGTCATGCTTGGTTAACTGCTTTTGATGTCTCATGCTTAGGATTACAATTATTCTTTTAAAAACCTATCTTTGGCATATTTAGATTAAATCGAAAATAAGAATTGTACAATTTTATCACTTGAGTAATTGGATAAAAGTGGAATCCTTAGTCCTGGTTCTTCCCATCATTTTTAAACATCTTTACTTTAATCTGTTTATTTTATGTTATTAAAAATTAGGTCTAGAAATTAAATCTTCACAAGTCCGAGAATCAAACCCTTTTTACCACTATATTAAAATCATATCACTGGCCATGGCTAAAAATTAGTTGACACAACTTTAAAGCAGCCCAACAATTTGGCAGTTACAAGTTTTGTAGCTTATACTCTTAAAGTGACTAAAATATTGGGCTCTTGCTAACATTTAGAGCAACCAATTATTTTATGTTGCTACGAGTATGTGCCTCAAAGTAAAGAGCTACACGAGCACTTTTCTAGATGCTATATAGATTACTTGAAAAAAGGATCTAGCGATTAAACATATCTGGCCATGGCTAAAAATTAGTTGACACAGCTTTAAAACAACCCAACTATTTGGCAGTTGCAAGTTTAGTAGCTTAAACTCTTAAAGCGACTAAAATATTGGGCTCTTGCTAACATTTAGAGCAACCAATTTATTTTGTTGTTGCTATGAGTCTGTGCCTCAAAGTAAATAGCTAGTGATCATTTATTTAGCTGCTATAAATTACTTGAACAAAAGATCTAGCGATTAAAGACATTTTTTCGTGGATAAATAAAAGTGGACACATGTTTATAGCCGCCAAAATTTCTGGCGGTTACATTTTTGGATACTTTAACTCTTAAATCGACTAAAATTCTAGGCTCTTGCTAAGATTTCTGTCGCTTAAACCCGTTTTTCTATAGTGTGTGTTGCAATTTCAATTTTGTTTTTCGTTCTTTACAACAGTAAGTTGCACAGTTGGTGGTCTCATACTTATACATTTAGTTTACAATATGCAGGAAATACAGAAAGAAGCAAGTGAATATGATTTCGGAGCGAAAAAGTACTACCTCGTGTTGGTTTCAATTATATTAGTTTGGAGGTTACAATTTATCGGGAGGTCAGGGTCATATTTTGTACCTCCCTCTTTGCGGGAGTCGTCGGTGCGACTATTCTTCCTTTCTCGCAGATTGCTGCGGTAATAACATTTCATGAGAGTTTCACAGCAGAGAAAGGGATGGCATTGGCCTTAACACTTTGGGGCTTCACTTCTAATTTCTATATATGGTTCCTACGTGAAAAAGACCAAAGTCAGGACACCATTAACAACTCCATGGGGTCGACATATATCTAAGAAATAGATTCAAACAAACAATGATGTAGATATTATCCAAATTCCTAAGTTTCTATTTGTTGTGGAGATTGGTCCCACATTGTTAGAAGTTTGACAATATATGATGAGTTTCCTAGTTTGAATAAGTTTCCTAGTTTAGGCTTAGGTTTAAGTTTAGAAGTAGTATCCTTATATAATTCGTAGAGTTTTAGGAAATTGACTTAAGGTTGTGATGCCTATAAAAGGCACTGATTATCACCTTTGTAAGACACACCAAATTATTATCAATGTAGTCTTTTATTAATGCCGTGTTTATTCTCTCCTCTTTCTTGTTAGATCCTACATAGAGTTTATTATTTGTCTTTTCAATTTTGTAACTTTTATTCATATATAGTATATTATTATCAAATAAGTCAGCATAATAAAAATAAAATATTAAAAATGGGTTAGGGTAAAGACTTTTTTATGAAAAACACATGAAATATGATGTATTGGAGCGTATTGTCTATGACTTGTTTTCTTAGCATGCGTGCCATATCACATGCAGTGCTTATCCGTATCACATATTGTGCTGTGCCGATGTGCCTATTAGTTTGGACATCAAAACACAAAACTAACATGTTATGTTGTGTCGTGCGTGAATTTTAACATGTTTTACTGTGCTATAAATATGCTATAAATATGCTGATACGACACATTTTACACCTCTAGTTTCACTATTCCTTATCGTTTTAATTTTCCTCTAGTATTCTATTTCACAAAAGAGAAAAAGCTCTTTACAAAGTATGGTCCAGACGTCCCCAAAGGATGCATTGTTTATTTGGGACCCTTATTGATTTGGGTTTTCTCTTTACTCTTTTGTGCATAAGGTTTTTGTTTTCTTTGATGCTTGATCGAGGTGTTTTGTATCAGTGATAGCTTTTCTTTGTACATAATTTCTTCTTATAATGCAAAAACACGTTCAAGAAAAGAAAGAAAAAAAAAAGTGGCATGTACAAACGTGTAAACCAAGCAACGTTGTGTAACACGTTGAGGATATATAATATTGCGTTACCAGAGTGTGCGCATCAAATTATAACGCTTATAAATAGGCATCACATGCAAACGAGTAAGGTGTAATTGAAGTGAGAACTTGAGAGTTCAGTGTGAGTGAAATAAAAGTGTGTTCCTATATACTCCTGTTGAGTGTATGTGAGCAATATAATCCAGTTTACTAAACTTCTTTTAATCCAAATTAGTTAATATAACCTTTCTCCTCTGCCCAACATCTCTGTTTTCATTAGAGAAGTCCATATTACTCGAGCAGTTGTCTGTAATTGTGGTTTTCTATCCAAAAAGCAGTACAACACGTAAACTAAAGAAATCAACAGAACATGGCATCTAGTACGACACCAGACAAAAAAAAATGGAATGGAAGAGCTGATAGCTAATTCCATCATCCAAAAGCTAGGGTGCAGTGCACCTCGATCGCGTTCTGATAGCTGGTGCTTTATTCAGAGAGTTCCTGATATACTCCATAAAATGACGGAGCTTAGTGCATACACTCCTCGGGCGGTATCAATTGGTCCTTACCACCGAGGAAAGAAAAGCTTAAAAGCAATAGAAGATCGGAAGTTGAGTTTCATTCATAATTTACTAAATCGAGCAGCCAAGATGAAATTCAGGAAAGAAGAAATAGTAGAAAGAACAGGTGGAGAAGAAACAAGGTTAGTCATTTTGAAGGATTGCATTGCGGCTATTAAAAATAGGGAACCTGAACTTCGGGAGTGCTATCCTATTGAACTGAAAAGCGAAGAATTTGTTGAGAACATGGTAGTGGATGGTTTGTTTACCATCGAGTATTTTAATACACACGTTATGAAAGGATATGAGGATATTGATGATCCTTTGTCCGGTAAGACTTGGCTTAAGAGTATGTTGTATTGGGATTTCCTTCTTCTGGAAAATCAAATTCCTATCTCTGTCCTTATGGACTTATTCCAATTAACTACGGATGAAGCTACGTCAGGGGCTGATGCCTTTTATCAACTTGTTCTTGGCTATCTCCGATTAAGTAATTTTCCGGGCACGGATTATATTCATATTGATATTAAGGATCTTCAACGGTATGGAAATACCAAACACTTATTAGATGTATTTACTATAGCACTACATCCTCATCCTACGATCCAAATTATTCCCGAAACTACGGGGACATGCAAAATTTCTGTACCTATATATTCTTGTATGCCAGGTGCGGTGGAGCTAAACCGTTCTGGAGTGCGGTTCAAGAAGCGTTCTAGTGCTCTTGGTTTCTTAGATATCAAATTCAATAATGGAATTTTCGAAATCCCTCATTTGACGATTGAAGATAATACTGATCGTTGGCTGAGAAATCTAATCGCTTTCGAGCAATTTAGCTATAAGCGTTCTGCATACGTGATTTCTTATGCTATCTTGATGGATTCTCTTATAAGTTCTGCCGAGGATGTTGAGCTACTTCGTAAGAAAGGAATTCTCACAACTCATTTGGGCAGCGATGAAAAAGTCGCTAATATGTTTAATAAACTTTGTAATCACATAAATGATTTTGATGGTCATTACTCTCAAATCTTTGTTGACGTTGACAGGTATTATAAGAAGCGTCAGCATAAATGGAAAGCAACTTTGAAGCGTGATTACTTCCACAATCCATGGTCGATCTTATCATTCCTTGCTGCAGTTCTATTAATTCTACTTACGGTAACGTCAACCGTATTTACAATTCTCGCTCGGGTAGTTCCTAAGCCGTGAACGTATGTGGTGGTGTATATCTGAATGTTTTGCTGCATATATCGATGGATTGTATTAAATAACGTTTTCCGGTTAATGGTTCCTCCCAGCTTGATGCTAGCAGTATCAGTTTAAGAAATATTCCCGATAGATAAAAATGAAAAAGTGAAAATGTTTCTTTTTGGGGACGGTATATGTTAAGCATGTGTTTCATTGGTAATAATTAAGTGTATCTTGTGCGATGGTGTTGAGTTTTTGTATGAAAAATCAAATTCACTTAAATAAAAACAATCAAGGATTTAATAGAAACTAGTTTTTTTCTTCCAAAGGGCAATGTGGATTCTTAATGTTTTGTTCCAATCGTTTAATCATGTAAATTAATATCCTGAAGTAAATATCAGGTTCGGTAGTGAATGGGAAAGATGATGTTGGTCATCTTTAATGTTAAAACTGTTGGGGCGCAGTAATCAGAAACAAGGAAAAAATAAATAAATAAAAGTTATTGATACTTAGTTTTTTTGTATTGGAAGTGATCGATTTGACGAAACGGATAGGCTCTCCAGATCTCCACAACAGCAACATGGCAAAACTTTGGAAAATAGAGTGAGTCACGTGTTCAACACGCTATCCTTAAGACATTAGCGCCCGGCTACATTCAAGAGTGATGTTATAGCCTCCGCAGGGCGGATGCCTCCAGGATAAAACACCCTACTACACCTACTACTAGCACGCGTAGTAGATGCTCAACTTGAGCTTGGCAACTCCGAAAAAACCCTCAAGGAAAATCGCGAAAGCTTAAGAAAAACAATTGAAAAATATTTTTCTGTTGGTCTCTCCAAAAATATGGAGAAACCCTTTTTCCTTGGATTGATCCAATAGGTTGAGAAAAGCTTGTTTATATAATAACCTAGTACAACTTAAGAAGAAGGATCTCCCCGATGTGTGACTAATAATTTTATATAGTCTCTTAAAACAGCTTAAAATTGAAAATTCTCCAATGTGGGACTAATAAGTTTTTCATTCACAAAAGAAAACAAGTATTTTCTTAAAACCTTAAAATTCATATTTTATATATATTGTTTTCCAACAATCCCCCACATGAATGAAAAACCTTAGTAAACATGAAAAACATAAATAGATCTTGGTAAATCATTACCCCAATTCCACGACCCGATCGAACTGACTGAACAATCAGTCAAACTGTGTGTATTGAAATCATACTAGCCATTCCAACGTCCTCTCCCTCACACAAAAGTGTGTTGACCCCAGGGTCATACTATTGATTGCATAAATCATAATAGTATAGAGAGCTTTCATCTTTAGTTTCCCATAGTGGGACTAAAGGTTCCGTTCACCAAAGTGAAAATGAGCCAGTGATCCCTTAGTGACCCTTAGGTCCTAAGTATCAGTAATACCAAGGCCATAAAAAACAACATAAAACTCATTTTCTCAAAATGAGATAAATCTCGATAAAAAACGAAAATTACATAAAACGTAGGAAATACCATTTTACGTGTCCATGAGGTCTTGAACCTTTGCTTAGTGAGAGATTATCGGAACTACTTGCTAGAGACAGTGAACACAATGTCTTGAACTGCTAGCGTTTGGTGTAATTCGCGATAACCACCACGCATGATATCTCCAAGGTTGCTGCCAAGCTCGTGCCGTTGTGCTCATTTTGGCCCTGATCAAATATCCCGTTTCTCAGAATGCTCTAGAGAATCAGCTCATATTCTCATAGGAAGCGGCCCACTTCCTCATTCAGATAGGTGAGTTATATAAAGAGTGTTACTGCTACACTCCACTTCAATCTTAAATTGAAACTATAGAACTCATTAAGACTTCTTAAAAGTCATCCTTCACATGCAGTCACACTATCACAACAATGCACCATAGGGAGGGACATAGAATATAATTCACTTGATAGTGCATACCTTTAATTACCACAAATTAGTTGTCTCATTGAACCTTGATCTTGGGATCTCCTGTCACTAAGTTTGAGTTTCCTTCATGAAAATTTTATTTCTTGAGCCTAGTCCCATCCCTCTCGATGCAATAAAAAACTATCTCTCTAGATTATCCTTTCGTCAAAGGATCCACTAATTTTTCTCTTGACTTCACTAAGTCTACAAAAATCACTTCATTAGAGAGTAGTTGTCTTACCGAATTAGCCTTCTTCGAGTTTGTCTAGACTTTGCCAATTTCTCATTTACTTTAGAATTACATAGTCAATTGAGTTTCAGCAATGGTGGCCACAGGCTTGGGTCACAGAGGAATGCCTTAAAAAAAGATTTATCCATTCAACTTCCTCTCATGCTTTTAAATTAAGTGAGCAAACTCTGATTTCATCTCAGTCGAGTTCCTCATGTTTGTTGAAATATTTCCAACTACTGAAACAACTTAAGAGGGCGCACATATAGGCTAAGACTCTCCAAAGCATGAAATCACAACATCTCCTAAGGTCAGTCCAATATGTATCATGCACATACACAAATTTAAATGTACCTCAAGTACTGCAAATTTCTGATCAGATCATCCCAGTAATTCTTCTGGGGTCACAAATGTATTTGTACACCGAATGCACTGCACATTTACAACACACATTAAACGTATCGAGTTTGACAAAGACCATTTCCGTCAGAATTTCTTCTGGTTCCAATGATCCTTTAGATCATGCTTGTCTACAACAACTTATCCTTTCAATCAAATCGTAAAAGTCACATGTGTTTCTAGGTGGTTGTAAAGCATATAAAGGCATATACAAGATACATGTACTAAATATTAGTACGGTCATTAAATTTTCCTCAAACGGTTAGTGCCATATATATATATATATCACATATTTGAAATTAAATATGTACCTCAAGCATCCCAATTTTCTGGTCCTGTGATCAGAGCAACCTTACAATTATCCAGGATAAACTGGGAAACATGCACACCTATTTTACAACACGCATTTGACAGAAACTATATCATCAAAATTTGATTTTGGTTCTTTCTGATCCTTTAGACCACTTCAACAATATATTAGTTTCATGTCAAACTTTAAACAACAAAAAATTGTTAATGGTTGTAAAACACGTAACAAAGGCATGCTAAACATATGCAATGATTTTCTAAAGAAGTCGACTCTTCATTCTCACCTTAGACCCCCACAATTGAGTCTACAGGGTAGGGCACATATAAGTCTAGGGTGTTCTATGAATCTACTTAAGAAATCAAACAAACACTTGTTTCCATCTTATACCCCACAGTTGAGACATAAGGCCCCCCACAATTATCAGGATTTCTCAACATAAGAAACTACCATTATGTTTTCTTTAGGTTGCATCTAACTAAGACACACCATATAATGGTACTCTATACCAACATTATGATTTAACATGCTCATGTATTCATTCTCAATTCATTGACCATTTTCCCTTTTATCTACTGTTGTCTTGTTCTATTAAGCTAACACTCAAAGCATCACAAGACCATATTTCCAAGTATTAACATTTCATAGTAACTTAGGTAGATAACGTTTGGCACTAGTTTTAATTCGCAATACATATATTGAGAATGATATCATAATCTGATTAATGTCCATACCTGACCGGCCTTGCACATCATTTACTTATTTCTTCAACTATTTTGATAGTTGAATTGTTCATGAAAATGCTTTTAATCTTTTCCATTCCTGGTAGAAGACAAAACATGCATTTTCTGAGCACACGTTCCAGCACTTCTGGCAGCATCATAACCATAACCACCATAGCCCACACCGTTGTTTGCAGCCCCATATCCATAGCCGCCACCACCACCATAGCCAGCAGAACCATATGGAAATCCACCTCCACCGGCTTGAGGTTGCACATATCTATTAGCATCCATACGTGCATCATATGCACCACCATTTCCACCCGAACCACTAGGGTTTGCATCTTTTGGAAGAGCTCGTTTAACCTCCACAAGCTTCCCATTCAAATCATGGAAGGACTTGGTAAGAATATTATCGACAGAATCTTCAGAATCAAAGGAGATGAAACCAAATCCGCGAGGCCTCTGAGTACTTTGATAATACATAACTACTACATCTGTTACAGTACCATACTGATCAAAATATGATCAAAAACCATCCTCAGTTAAGGTTGGAGGCAATCCTCCTACAAATATCTTCTTTGTTTTAATATTACCCCCACCTCCAAAAGTTCTACCTGCACTAGGGTTTCCAGACTTAACAGAAGTGTGCTGCTCTTATTTTGATAAAGCTATTTTAGCTTCAACCGTTCTACCATCAATGGTATGTTTATCTTGAAGAACCACATCAAGAATAGAAGGATCTGCAAAAAAAACAAATCCGAAACCTCTAGGTCTTCCTGTAATCTTATCACGCATGATCACAGTTTGTACTACTTCTCCATACTTTCCAAAATATTCAGTCAACTTTTCTTCTGTTGTATCCCATGATATTCCTCCTATAAACAACTTCCCTTGATCTGAATCCATCTTTCTCTATAAATATCCTCCTCTCTCTACTGAGGAAGAAGCACAAGTAAAAGAGATGAAGTGATGAGGGTTTTGAGCCAAAGACGCCGACTTCAGCTTTTCTATTCTTTCGAAAGTAACCATCTACGTATATAGAAAACGTCTTCTCGTCATTGTTTCCCTTCTTACACCAAGAATTTATCCACCCGTTCTTTTTGTATAGGGCCAACCTTCTTTCCTTAGTATTAGAAGCAGTAGCAACACTACTACTAATTTTCTTTTGATCGATAGTAACAGTACTACTACTATTCTTAATCATCTTACTCTTACCTGTTTTCTTAACACATCTGTTACCATATATATTGTAGAATACCTCGAAATCACTTTCAACATCACCGTCTCCATTCTCACTAGAGGTAGACGTCGTACTTCCTTTGTCCTGAAGATTCAAACGTAAGCTTGGTTCGTTGTCTTCAACTTTATTTTCATCCTCATCGTCAAGTAGTGCATATGGATTTTTCAACTTAACCGGTAATGGTAAGTTAGTTAGATGCATATATTGCCTACAATCTATAGCAGAGTCGTCCGATTCACGATCATCAAAGGGGTAGTCCCCAGGTTTATTATCATCATCAGGACTAGAAGATTCACCACCATCATCAATGTCGTAATAATACCTCCGTTGCTCTTGAAACTTTTGAGATCTTTCTTTTGCTTTCCGGCGTCGATGATACGTAATATGAATAATCGCTCTTTGAATGAACTGCACCAACAGCAATTACATAAACAATCAGTGAGTATCAACAAAACCATAGCTAATCACTCAAGCCCCAACTGAGAGATAGTAATCAAAATTTAAGAAACCCTAATCTCTCTGGGCAATTTGTTTTTCACTTCACAATTAATATCCTTTGTTTTCTAATATAATATCAACGTCAACGATTCACAAATCGAGCATTCAATTTTGTTTACTACTAAAGTTAATGTCTTAAGATTGTTGAGCGCAATAATCAGAAACAAGGAAAAATCAAATAAACAAATGTTATTGATACTTATCTCTTTTGTATTGGAAGTGATCGATTTGACGAAACGGATAGGCTCCCCAGATCTCCGCAACAACAACATGGCAAAACTTTGGAAAAGAGAGTGAGTCACGTGTTCAACACGCTGTCCTTAAGACATTAGCACTCTACAGGGCGGATGCCTCCAGGATAAAACACCCTACTACACCTACTACTAGCACGCGTAGTAGATGCTCAACTTGAGCTTGGCAACTCCGAAAAAACCCTCAAGGAAAACCGCGAAAGCTTAAGAAAAACAATTGAAAATATTTTTTTGTTGGTCTCTCCAAAAATATGGAGAAACCCTTTTTCCTTGGATTGATCCAATAGGTTGAGAAAATCTTGTTTATATAATAACCTAGTACAACTTAAGAAGAAGGATCTCCTCGATGTGTGACTAATAATTTTATATAGTCTCCTAAAACAACTTAAGATTGGAAACTCTCAAATGTGGGACTAATAAGATTTTCATTCACAAAAGAAAATATGAATCTATTTATTTTCTTAAAACCTTAAAATTCATATTTTATATATATTATTTTCCAACAATACCCCACATGAATGAAAAACCTTAGTAAAACATGAAAAACATAAATAGATCTTGGTAAATCATTACCCCAATTCCACGACCCGATCGAACTGACTGAATAATCAGCCAAACCGTGTGTATTGAAATCATACTAGCCATTCCAACGTCCTCTTCCTCACACAAAACCGTGTTATCTTTCCTTCATAATATCCTTGATAATTGTTGGTGTCGACACAATATCCTTGACACGTCCCCTCGAGCGAATGTCTGTGCCAACAACATTGAGCTTGTCTCGCAATAGTGTAAACCTTGGAGTATAAAGACTTGGTTAGAATGTCTGCAATCTAGTCTTGTGAAGAGATGATCCGTACAATTAGTTCTTTCTTAGAAACCATGTCTCGCACATAGTGGAAATCAACTTCAACATGTCGGCTGCGAGTGTGGAAACATGGATTTGTAGTCAAATATGTAGCACCTATGTTGTTGTACCATAGAGTAGGAGGAGAAGCTAGAGAAATGCTGAGTTCGAGAGACAAGGATCTGAGACAAATCAACTCAGCTGTTGCATTTGCAATCGCCCGGTATTCAGACCCTGTGCTTGATCGAGAGACCGTCAACTGTTTCTTTGAACTCCAAGATATAAGATTGTTTCCATTGTATATAGCATAACCTCCAGTTAATTTTCAATAATCCAAAGAGCCTCCCCAATCTGAACCAGTAAAGATTGATAGCTTTGGAGGAGAATTGTAATAGAACTGCAGACCGTAGGTGAGTGTGTGTTTTAGATACCATAAGATTCGCTTGACTAAAGCCCAGTGTTCTGTGGATGGATTGTGCATGAACTGGCATACTTTGTTTACCAAAAATGCAATATACGGACGCGTTAGCTTCAGGTATTGAAGTGCTCCTACCATGCTACGATACATAAAAGTATCATAAAAAGGTTCTCCTGAGTGTTTGGTGAGACGAGTGTTGGAAGCAATTGGCGAAGAAATTGGCTTGGCGTCTTGAATGTTTGTTCTTGTTAGGAGATCAACAATATACTTCTGTTGAGATAGAACCAAGCCTTACGAGTTTGTTGTCGCTTCAATTCCCAAAAAATAGTTGAGAACACCCAAATCTTTGAGGGAAAACTCTATGCCAATCAATGAAATCAAATGAGAAATGATTACTGAATTACTACCCGTAATCAGTAAATCACATACATATACCAACAGATAAACGACCTTTTTACCTCCTTTATATACGAACAAAGAAGGATCAGTTTTAAACCCTTGAAAACCAATAGTGAGCAAAAACAGATTTAGCCGAGTGTACCATGCCCGTGGAGATTGTTTTAACCCATAAATGGACTTCTTTAGTTTACACATATGTGTAGGATGAGAGGAATCAACAAACCCTGGTGGATGGTTCATATAAACTACATCATCGAGAACACCATTAAGAAACGCATTGTTGATGTCAAGTTGTCGAATAACCCATTTGTTAGATACAACAAGAGCTATAATTGTTCTTAAAGTCGCAAATTTTACCACCGGGATAAATGCGGTTGTGTAATCAACACCATATTGCTGGTTAAACCCCTTCTCAACTAGCCTAACTTTGTAACCAGCTACCATGCCATCAACATTGCGTTTTAAAGTGAAAATCCACTTATTTGCAAGAACGTTCATAGATGGAAGACGAGGGACCAGAATCCAAGTACCTTGTTGAAGTAGAGCATTAAGTTCGGCAATCATGGCTGTTCTCCAATGTGGATATTTAGATGCTTGAGAAGCACATGTCGGCACATCATCATTGTCATTGTGCTGAACTTCAGTTGCAAGAACTAACGAATAACGACTAGCAGCAAACACTTTCTTCTTCTAGATCCCTGACTTGGAACGAGTGTGCATCCCTTGTATGGTGACAGTAGTAGTGGGTATAGAAGGAGCAGCAGGGGAAGGAACATGTGTATTATCAATGTCCAGTTGAGGAGTAGCAACAATTGTTGGTGTTAATAGTACTGATGATGTATGACCAGAGTCCACATTTGAAGTTTTGAGGAGCAGGTACATTTAAAATTTCAGCAGTTGTCAGTTGTGCTGCCACAAGTGCAGGTTCTACAGCAAGTGTTGGTTGTGTACAAGTACAAGGTACAACTAACGATGGGAGTTGTAGAGGAGGAACTGTGAGTGGTACAGGTGGAGAAAGCATTGTTCCTGCAAATGGGAAAGAGACTCATCAATACAACATGCCGAGCAATAAATATACGTCTTTGAGTTGGTTCATAGCACTTGTAACCATGATGCCGCGAGCTGTAACCCAAGAAGATACACCTGATTGATCAATAGTTGATCTTGTGTTTATTGTAAGGATGTAAGTAAGGATAACACGCGCTTTTGCTGCTTTTTGAAATAATACTTCAAATGGTAATGAGTTACACAATGTAGGAGTGGGTAACCTGTTTATTAAGTACACTGCAGCCTCAAAAGCATGGTCTCAAAAATGTGTAGGAACTTCGGCATGAGCCATTAGTGTGAGTCGTGCCGATGTTTTCTCTCAAATGCACCATTTTGTTCGTGTGTATGCGGACATGAAACTCGGTGTTCAATCCCAAATTGAGTGAAGTATGGTTCTAGTTTTTGAAATTCACATCCTCAATCAGACTGAACTGCCTTGATAGTGCAAGAAAACATTTTTTCTACCATTGCTTTAAACTTCTCAAAAATTCAAAACACATACTCTTTTCCTGAAACGAATGTAGTATAATTTAAAAGTGATTGAATAAATCCAAGAGTACTTCGAAAAATTATCCATAAAGAGAACATAATATTTTGAACCAGACTTTGAGATAGCAGGTGAAGGACCCCAAACATCTGTAAATATTAAATCTAGAGGAGCTTCAGAAATTGAGTGAGTCATTCTTAGTGTTTTTCGATGACTCTTACCCAATTGAAAAGCATCACAGAAACTAGAATTCCTACTATTACTCACAAGTAACTTATTTTCATTTAAGATTAATTGAATGATTTTATAAGTTAGATGTCCAAACCGATGATGCCAGACTTCTTCTGTTGTCTTCTTCCCAATTCCAATGAATTCCTTCCTTGATTTACTAGATATTGTAGAAGAAAGGTGATTTAAACCATCATTACTCTTGCCTGCTAGAAGAACTTTCCCCGACGTACGATCCTAAATATAGAAAACATCATGATGAAATTCAAAATAAGCGTCATTGTCTTTGGTAAATTGTCGAACTGATAATAAATTTTTCTTTATTGTAGGAACATGAAGTATATTACTTGGTTTGAAAGAATAGGAATGTGCATCAAAAAAAGAAGACCCAGTATTGGTTATTGGCAAACCTGTTCCATTCCCAACAGTAACTACATCATTGTCGTTGTTTTCAGCTTGGTTTTGAATGTTTCTCAGGTTATGAGTAACAAGATGTGGTGCTCCTGAATCAGGATACAGGATGGATCCACATAGTTGTGGCCAGAATTGTGAGTTTCAACATTCACAGTAGCTAGATTAGCACGATTTCCTCATTCAATATATCTATTGTTGCAATTGAGGGCAGTATGCCCATATCTGTTGCAGATCTGACAGATGAGAGGGGGTGAATTTTGAGGAAGATAACCAGCATGGTGAGTACTACCACCACAGCTACTTCCTCGACCACGACCACGACCACGAGCATGGTTACTTCCTCCTCGATAAGTCATTGGTTGTTGGTTGCAATTTTGAGCATGAGCAGCGGAAAATGATTGTCTTTGAGTATTGTTAATAGCAGGAAAGGCTAGTTCAGCAACATGTTGATCTGCTAAGCGAATTTCATGGCTAATCAAGTATCTTTGTAAGTCAGCGAACAAAACAGGTTCCAATCTTGTAGTCATAGCCATAACAAATGGACTATATTCAGGGCCTAGGCCATTGAGCACATACAAAATAAGTTGTGAATCAGAAATTGGATGAGAAATAACAGCTAAACTATCAGCATAAAACTTAATTTTGGTAAGATAATCAAGGATATTCAAAGCCCCCTTCTTGGTGTTCACCAACTGCAGCTGGAGCTGCATCATACGCTCTTGCGAGTTTGAAGAAAATATCTTTTCTAGTCGTTTCCACGCCTCTTTGAGAGGTCGTCACTCCAAGCATCTCGGTGTGAAGACTATGTGATAGAGAAGATATGATTCCACTGAGCAGCAGTTGATCCTTCTGTTGCCAAGTCAAAAATTCCGGATTGGCATTCTGAGTAGCTTCAGTTGCACTTGGTAATATTGCTGCAATGGTGGCAGGTGGGCAAGGATTAGATCATCCAGAAAACCCATGTAATCATGGCCACGAACAAAAGCTATTATTTGAGATTTCACAGCAAGTAGTTGCTATCATCTAGCTTGATGGTTAGTACGTGATTGAAGTTAAAAGATGATGAAGCCATTTGAAAAGAAAAAAAAGGAAGAGAAGAACAGATGTGATCCAAAAATGTAATAATCCTAAAATATCTTGACGCCATATCAAGTTATAGAAACATATATGTTTTTTCTCCCTTGTTCTTCAAGGAGAGAAAGAACAACACAATTTATAATGATGTCATATACACAGAACAATCTCTACAGAATTACATATTTAAGGAAACCATATAATCCTAATTCATTGAGACACAATACTTGTTTCCTTATCCTGTTATCTTTCCTTCACAATATCCTTGACAGTTGTTGGTGTTGACACAATATCCTTGACATCCTACACGAGACTTGCTTAAAAGGCGTGCATGGTATTCATGTGCCAGAAATGTTAGTTTTGTAATGAGCTTTGGAGTAGCTCACATTTACTTCTCCCTTACTCATTTGATAAATTTTAAGGTAAAGAATTATATGGTTTTTCAAGGTAAACTTATATGGTTTTCAAGGTACACTCATATGAAGATACGGGTTAATTTTAAAGGTAAACTTATATGATTTTTCTCTAAGGATTTAGATATTTCCACTGCAATACAAGATTGGCATTCACCTCAGCAGAGCAAAACTTAGACTGCTATTTAGAATTCGATATCTGTGAAAGATAATAGTCCCACATTACTAATATCCCTATAATATAGTATCCCATAATATCCAATCCGTAATAATTATCCTTCACAATATCCGCTATATTATTATGTGGAGCATTTGGCAAGAGAAAAATGTTAGAATTTATAATGTCAAGAACAGTGACTTGGTGGCTGCGGTTAGTTGATATCTCCATTGCGCATTAAGCTGCGGTTAATTGATATCTCCATTGTGCATTAAGATGTAAAAAGCTTCCTTCATTTAAATAGGGAGGGATGGCAGGTAAGATAGTAAAAAGAAAAATCCTTAGCTGGGAAAGGGCTTGAAATTTTATACTTTACTGGGTTTTTTTTGTAAGAAAAGTATATTAACAAAAGCTAAGTGAGCCTTATAGATCTGGGAAGGCTCTTCCCGCTATATCACAAAACTAAATATCACACAAAAAGTCATAGGGACATCAACCATTCTTCAGTGATACCTTCGTAAACTAAACTTGTGTAAATGCTAGGTCATGTGAATACTAGCGTTAGTAATTGTGAAATAATTTTAATTTCGTCTTACTGTGATTGACAAATTAAAGAAATTCAGAATGTTGTTGGTACCAGGACCAAGGAGCGATCGAGTGACCGACCAAGGTGATAGCACGAGTTTAGTGAGTGAACGGACTTGGTAGTCGTGACTCCATGCTTCGTCTACCATATAGTCGCTTGCAGTATTTTGACATATATTTAGTAATAATATTAGTGCAAGGATTAATTAAAGAGAAAAGCAAAATTTTAGGAATATTAAAATAATGGTATTTTAATATATATTAGATAGTTGCAGGACATTGCTGTGTGCAGGACCTTGTTGTATGTAGCTATTAGAAGAGCAAATGAGTTTTAAGAGGATTAGGAAACCCTAAAATAAAATAAATAAATAATAAAATCTAAAAGAAAAGGAAATGGGGACCGGCCAAGGGTGACCGACCAGTTGGCACCGGTCCCATAACCCTCTTTTTTCTTTATTTTCTTTATTATTAGTTCCTCCTCTTGTTTGCTCTTAGAAGCTACTTGGTCTTTGCGGCTATAAGCTCTTCGCGGCTATATGCTATTTGCGGCTATATGCTCTTCAAAGCAACATGTTAGCCTTTCGCGTCCAAAATGCAGACGTGACGTCCTTCAGTAAAAAACCCGTAAATTTCTTATACGATGTCCGTTTTTGATGATCATCCCCAATTCGGAATTGAGAAACCGCTGGCTATGTTCTTCAATGGGAGGAATGAGGTTTTAAGCTCGTTTTGGTTATTTAACGGAGCAAATAGTAACCCTCCAGATGAAATTCTAACAGTTTTCAGCTTATAGTTCATCTAGGGTTTAAATCATATCTCTTAGACCGTTATTCGGAATGGGATACCTTTTTAGTATATCTTAGTAGACACGTAGGGGAACATATGTTGTTTAAAACACATTGCCCCATTCCATACCCATCATAACGTTTTTGCAAGGTGATCATGTTGATGTATCAGAAATTGGGTATTAACCAAAATTAGGGTTTTGTTGTATTTCGACCAATGTTGGGACTTTTTATGCAACCAACATTGAGAATATGCTATTCAAGCTCGACCAATAATAATTGGATCTTTAGCTTTGCTTTTGGATTGACGATGACTTAGTAGTTGTACAAAGATGTGTTGTTTCGACCTAGTGCATCCGTGTACAACTTGTTATGCGTTATGATCAATCAATATTATTCAACTTGAGTTTCAATATTGATGTAAAGTCACTCTAAATATTTAACCAGGGAATATAAAGAGGAATTAAGTTGCTCTATACTAGTAGACAATCTATCTAGGAGCATTGACATCCACTCAGGAACGAAAGATGTTCTGGATGTTTATTTTGAATAGTCAGGAATCATCTAGGGACGAACTATTATCCACACCGATGATATTATGAGGACAATGTTGTTTTATACTAGTGTGCAATACATCTAAGAGATGCCCGTAGGAAGTATTCGATATTTCAATTCTCTTATGGAATGTAAAATAAGCTTATTCGATATTTCAATTCTCTTGCGAAATGTAAAATATGATGGTTCGATATTTCAATTCTATTGCGGAATGTAAAATATAAATTTTATGCTTTTGGTGCCAAGTCAGTAGCATATACAATATTATTTCTTTGATTCTACTGCTGGGTAGAGATGATTTTACCATTTTATCCTTTGTTAAAAATCCACCATCTACATTAAGTCCCCTTCTTAGTGAGGTACAGTAATGTGCCGCAGAAAGCATTGAATGGTGATTTTTACAGACATAAGCAAAAGAAATTAACAAGCTTAGTCGTTAGATATTACCATGGATCCTTATTTGATGTCGAACTAGTTGTGAATGAGCAATAGTCGATGTAGTAATACTTGTAGGATGATAGAGCATCGTCTGGAGAGCATAACTTGGTGAAGCGTGGATGATTTGCATGATAGAGGGACCAAAATTGACCCGTGTACAACACAGGTACGTTACTCCAAAGAGGAAATCCTTAACTCTAGGGTTTTTCTCCGTCAAGCACGGAGGGTCTTCGATTCACCACAACTAGGCAACCAATTCCTATTGTTTTGTTGTTGTTGCTACTTCTAGGAAGAGACTTCACTTGAGAAGCAAAGAGATGATGGCATCAATCATCCTCGGAGGACGAAAGTTGAAAGATGATGGCATCAATCATCTGATGATAATGATGGTGATTCTAATCCTCCAAATGATTTGGATAATGACCTAAGTAAACTTTCATCTTATATCATATTCATAGTAATATGAATTTGTCAATTGATGGTTGAATGAACGAGAAACCATGTGGATAAATGAGGAATTTCGTCATAATTCGTCGTCAGGAAATTCAGAGATTAGATCTGTGTTCAAAACGCTGTAAAATATTCATACGGAGTCCATTTTCGATTATCTACCCCAACTTTTTCATGCCCAGGATATGATCTACCTCCCTTCATGAAGGGTTTTGAGTTTTGAGTTCATATAGAGCCTTCAATAAAAGTCAGGAAGAATTCAAGAACTTTTCAGTTGTTAGATAGTTTACCATTTCGATCATATCTCTTAGATCGTTTATCCGAGTGATGTGAAATTTTGATATGTTTTAGAGGATATCCATACGAAGATTTTGGTATATAAATCATCCCTAGATTTATCATCAATTGTTCCCAGCTCACGGGTTTGTATAGGAAAGTGCAGAATTGTGTCTGACGAGCTTAATGCAAAAACGTCTTTTTAGGTCTTTGAACCATCTACTTGTATCTTGAATGTTTGATGAAGGATTTTGAAGTCATCGAATTACTTATGCTCTAAACCTCTTGTTTGACGCATGAATCTGGTGCTTGTAGTACCATCTTCGTTTCTGTTAGTTGTAGAAACATCACTTCTGAAACTTTATTGGTCATGGGACCATGATTGAGGTTGCTCTCAAGAGTGAATGATGCAAAGACCATGTTGGTGCGTCTTAGTTGTCCTTTTTGATGGATGGTTAGCATAGACGGTCCAGTGCCGGTCAGGTGATCTTGGACTGTAAAGCAAATCGTCATGGTCAGTGGACCGTCAGTCCCCCAGTATTATCAACTCCTTTTTCATTCTTTCTCTTTCTCCTTTCCTCTTTCTGGCAAGCAAGGTAAAGGACTTCGTAGAAATACCTAGGTGGGCCTAGGTGGAAATTCATAGGTGAAGGACTTGGTGGAAAGACCTAGGTGGACGTTGATCGACTGCGAAGGTTATGAATCCCGTTTAGAAATTTCTGCCCGTATGTCATTCACTGTGGAAGCTGTAGAAAATTCATATGATGTCGGAATTCGGTGTTTAACCCCAACTTTTGAAGCTAAAAGACTAAGCTATTATATGAAAAAAGAATCACTCGACTTGAAGTTATCCAGGTCAGTCAACCATGCGTGCACATTTACAACTTGTAATCCCGTGCAAATTTTCAGCTTCCATGGACTTTAGTGTAGAAGCAATATCTCTCTTCCTATATATCCGATTGATGCACCCTTTTGGCATGTATTAGATAAGACATAGACGAACATCTTTCGTTCAGGAAGCTTTATCTAATTTCTCATCTATTGGCACTTTTTCTGAATCAATGACCTGAAGTGTGTTGTATCTCATCTATAGAGGTCATGAAAATATCTTGTAGAAGACCTTGCCTTGTGCCCATCCGTCGTGGAAGCTTTGAGAAGAGTTTATATTAATAAATTTTATGTCCATTCTCTTTGATACGAATCCTTAGTGCTTGGAGAATTCTGATCTATCGAGTAACACTTCCATACTGAGGCTGTAGAAAATGGACAGTTGATGAAGCCGGTCATAAGGATGTTGCTCCTAAGACCGTTTTTGATGTTGAGACCACCGCGGCTGGAGTTGCTCCAAAGACCCAAAAAGATGAAATTATTATAATCGACGTAGTCTTTGATCCTCCATACAATGAGCCCTTTCCACCACGAACTAGTTGGTTCATCATCCTTATTTTCTGTCAAGGCGAGTTGAAATAGTGTTGCACGTCATCAATGATACGCGTACTGAAGCTAAAGGCGCCATTACTAAAGGTGTACTCTTTGATTGGGAGTACAACTTGAATACTGCTGAGCAGTATGACCTTAATGTGAAGGCTTCATCGGGGAATTGATGTTGTTGAGGCGGATAGTAGCAACAAAAATACAGTCTCCACTCTGGATGTGATCGATGAGGAGAGAAAGTTTCTCAGTCATACATAGGTTGTGATTCAGAGAGGTTCCGTTGTTGATGTTTCGCTTCCTTCAGTACTGACTTGGCTCTTGGGATCACCTTGATTGAAATGGGCTTGAATTGATCTTTCCAACAAGATGAAGTCCCCAAGTGCATCCAAGAGGTGTTCATTCTCTTAAAAGTAAGATATATGTTAAAAGTCCATGACATCTATGGATGAGTGACATCACATCTGCAGGAGTTTTTTTATAGGCATAGTAATTGTAGTTCAGTTATATTCCGATCGAATGGGTCCTGAATCAGCGTATATCGTCATCATGGTATTCGTCAACTCTATCGAACAACGGTTTTGGCGTTGACGAAGTGGCATTTGATCTATTTGCCTCTGTAAATCGATCTGTTGGTTCTTTGAAGAATTTTGTTCGATACGAGCTTCATTGTGATTCCTTCCAGTGACTCTGTTACTGGGTTTTTGAGGAGGTAGATGGTTGGAAAGTGTGATTGGAAGGATTTTCTTTTGGAATGATAGGGATTTTGAATTAATAAAATTGAGATTTTGATTACTGATAAGGAATTTGATTACTGGATGCAAAATGTATTGCATATGTTTTGGAGGAATTGAAATTACAAATGAATATAAAAATCCCTAAATGCGCTCAAGGCATCAAATTCCTTAAACGCCAAATGCTCCAAGCACTAAATGCCTCAAGCGTCAAATGCTTTGAGCCATTTTTCTTGTAATGTTGCCTCCATCAACTTGCCGTCAGTGGCAATCAATTTGTAGTACCCACCAGTGGTGGCATTAGCAATCTCGAACGGTCCTTCCTAGTTAGAGTTTGTGACAGAGTGACGGTTGCGCTTTGCTGCTTTTATAACCAAATCGCCTACTTGAAAGATATTAGGATTCAATGTATTGGATCTAAATATATGTTGTTGCCACGGCATTCCCTTCTTCTTTATATTAGCATTAGCATTCAACGCCTGCGTGTGCGCTGACACTTGCCTGTAGTGGTTCTGTGGCACATGTGGACATTCCTGTAGTGTCACAGGAAAATATCCGTGATATTTTTTGCTATAATTGGACATCACCTGAGCGATGCATGTGCTAGTATGATGTTTGACTTGGATAGAAGTCAAGTTCATCCACTTGACAAAATATTATAAAGGAGAGGTTATCCATTCGTAGCGCTTAATATGAGCAGAGTTGAGTTTTCCACTGAACTCTGGTCCTCAAATATGAGAGGTATGAGGAACGTTGACTTGTAAGGAGACAAAATCAGTGAGTTTTACTTGAGCATGATACCTTTCGACATATGATGTCATATCCTCTTTAGAATCTTTCTTTGTTGCCATTAGTTTTGATATTTTTCTAAGTATAGAGAATGGTTATCTGCCACAGTATCCATGTGAGGTACAGAGTCTTCGTCTGTCGGAAGTGAGTGTGATGAATGTATTTGATAGTTAGTTGCCTTATTGTTGTGAAGCCATGTTCGTCCCAAGATCATGTCGTAACTTGGGTCTTCCTTAATTATGTGAAATTTGACGGCAGTGTATGCAAACCCTATCTGTACTTCGAGAGTACTGTAATCATAAGCATTTATGGATTTTCCCTCCGGGTTGCAGACTATTGTTAGTGCATGAATAGCTTCATTGCGTGAGAGTCCAACTGCATGTAGCGTCTTGATTGGGATTATGTTGACAGCAGTGCCTACATCAATCAAAGTTCTTCCAAATTCAGTATTCTTGAGGCGGGCGGCAGCGAGAATTCCCCAGTCGCATTTTTCTCCATCTTTGCCTACTTGTGGACGTTCAACATGTGCTTTGTCTTTGTTAAGTGGAGGTAACGTTTGTCATATACAATATGATTAAGATCAGTGAACATTTCTTTGCGCTGCGCCTTTGAGAAGTTCACATACGCGTTCCATCAGAGAATGAACTACTTGATTGGATCGTTTTTCAGACATAATGAAATTCCTGATAGGGAGAGGGTTTTTATATACACCTTCAGTTCCCAGTTCCAACTCTTCTGATACGATATTTTGTTTAAAGATCCGCTTCAGATTATTGCAATCACTTGTTGGGTGATTAATAAACTTGTGAAAACGATAATATTTTGGATCTACCATTTCTTGTTCTGTCGGTGGACGTCAGACATGAGGTAAGTTGATAGCGTTATCTTGTATCCATACTTCCAAAAGTTTGATAACTTCTTCAATTGGAAGTGGAAGGTCTATAGTAGATGGAGCTTCCCTTGGTTGTTGTTGAGGTTAGTGTTGAGTCAGTGGTGGTGCTGTAGCTGCTTGGTTGGCCCTATGAGGTGGTCGAGCCGCTGGTGAGGCAGGAGTTGAGACTGGTGATGCACGCTTGGGCCGTTGTTCTGGCATTGAAGCTTTCGTTTTTCCTCTTTCAATCATAGTGTTCACAGAAGGATGAGTATTGTACGACTTAAGAGATAAACGTATACTCCTACGAGTCTCACGTGCTTGTTCGCCAGACATTTTCCTTTCTAACAGAGCAGGTGCAGTCGTGGACAATCGCTTGGAAACTTCATGAAACTCATAGAATGTTTGAAAAACAAGATTCTCTAGAAACGCACGGTAGAATGGTACCATGCCATTAATGCAGAGTTCCACTAACTGCAAGTCAGTCACGTTCGGTTATGGAAGTCTAACGCTTGAACCCTGAATAGCTTCACGTAATCATTGGGATAATCATTGTTTCGCTGAAACATCCTTCCCAAGTCTGACAACGTAACTTGTTCATATACAAAGAAATATTTCCTGTAGAAGAAATTAACCATCTCACACCAGTTAGCAACACTGTTGGGAGCAATGTTGTTGTACCAAGTGTACGCTCTTCCAGTGAGAGATTTGGAAAGCTCTCTGAGGCAAAATACATGATTTTATTATGTTCCCCTAGTGACTCCAAGAATTGTGACATGTGTCCACGAGCATTCCCATTTCCATCATAAAGTGATAATAAAGGAGATGAATATCCCCTGGGAAGAGGGATCCTCTGTATTTCAAAGGGATAAGGGGGTTGATGTTGATGAATAGCAGACGAATTCTGTTTTCTGTTACTTTGGATGTGTCATTCCAAATCTTCACGACGGATAAAGTTAGGTTGTTGTCGATCAGCGAGAATGAGAACTTCATCGTCGTCTTGAGCATGATCCCTTGAAGTATTGGCATCACCAGTTGCTTCAGAAGTGTTTCTAGTATGTTCTGCTGGCGTCAATTTCTCAGTAAGAACCTTGAGGACCTCCTTCTGAGTTGTAGCCATCTCTGTTTGATTCCGGACAAGGGTTTTCTGTGTCTGCATTAAATCGACAATTGAAGGAGGAGTTTGTTCATTCCTTACTTCTTAAATGTGTTTCTCAGATAGAGGAGGAGTAATATTTTCAGCATTGGTAACTCGAGGATTGTTACCGGAGTACCACCATTACTGGTAATGGCAGAATTCACATTAGGGGTGGTTACTGAATCCGACCTAAGATCAACCATCTTAAGATTAAGAAAATTAAGAAACTTAAAGAATTGGCTTTTCAACTGAGTGATTAATCTCCCACTGTGGTCGCCAAGATGTTTGTGGGTAAAAACGATTGAAGGGTAAAAGGAGAAAATGATCGAGTAGGTTGATACTTGTAAGATCAAGTCCCTTAAACACCAAATATTTGTACTGTAGAAGTACTTTTAATATTAGAGAGATCAATTTGTACGAAGATGGCCTAAATCAAAAAATGACCGTTCTAATTTACGTTCAGTCATGAAGGAAGGAAAAGGGTTGATGTGTAAGAAGGAAATAAAAGAGAGTATTGAGATCAATGAAATTGAATGTAAGATGTGTTGAACTGCTATGAAGACGAAAGTGAGTTTTTTGAGAATCTCTAAGATGACAGCTCTATGATCATACAAGTGCTTATGAGATGAAACTCTTATCCCAAAAAAATTCTTGTCCCTTTGTCGATAGGTTGAAGAACATATTTATAAAAGTTGAAGTTAACACATTGATCTTGTAAGTGGTGGAAGTTGCAGAGGAGTGGAAGAAAAGAGAAGTGGGAATCGTGTGTTGATAACCAACTCGATCGTGCTAGTGGGACTTGACAGTGGTACGACCACTATTCCATTCACTCCTTCAACTGCCAACACGACTTTTATACTTTCTCGTCGTGGGTGTATTGTTAAACCGCACGTGTTGTAGGCCACCACACCAAAACCCTAGTGAATATCCCCCCATGTGACTGTTGATGTCTCGAACATGGTTTGTGTCTATTTCATAATTGTTGACCTAGCTAGACTATTAACCTTAGCATATTGAAGAGTCTAGCTTGCTGCTGAGACTAACATATTTTCAAAAATAGCATATTGCTTAGCCTCGCATATTGTTGAGTCTAGCTTGTTGATTAGAATAGCAATGATGCTTAAGTTTAACTGATATTGACATTGATAGATGAAGCGTATCATTGTGCCAGCTGAGACTAAAATGTACTTATATGACTTTTGAAGTTGTGTGAGTGGTAATATTACGTAAGCGCTGGACTCATGTGATTAATAAGCTGGTGTAAGCGGTAGGCTCCCGTAAGCGTTATGTTCATGCTACCGCTAGGTTTATATAAGCATTAAACTTGTGTAAACGCTAGGCTCAGGCGAATACTAGCGTTAGCAATTGTGAAATAATTTTAATTTCGTCTTACTGTGAGTGACAAACTAAAGAAATCATAATATTGTTGGTAGAAGGACCAAGGAGAGATCGAGGGACCGACCAAGGTGGAGAGAAGGGACCAACCAAGGTGGAGAGAGGGACCGACCAAAGTGGTAGCACGAGTTTAGTGACTGAACGGACTTGGTAGTCGTGACTCCATACTTCGTCTACCATATAGGCGCTTGCAATATTTTTACATATATTTAGTAATAGTATTAGTGCAAGGATTAATTAAAGAAAAAAACAAAATTTTAGGAATATTAAAATAATTATATTTTATTATATATTAAATAGTTGTTGGACTTATTGTGTGCAGGACCTTGTTGTATGCAGCCATTAGAAGAGCAAAGGAGTTTTAAGAGGATTAGGAAACCCTTAAATAAAATAAATAAATAATAAAATCTAAAAGAAAAGGGAATGGTAACCGGCTAAGGTTGGTTGACCGACCGCCCAGTTGGCACCGGTCCCACAACCCTCCTTTTTTTTTTTATTATTAATTCTTCATCTTGTTTGCTCTTTGAAGCTACTTGGTCTTTGCGGCTATAAGCTCTTCGCGGCTATATGTTCTTCGAAGAAACATGTTAGGCTTCCGCGTCCAAAATTTTCAGACGTGACATCCATAAGTAAAAACGCTTTAGATTTCTCATACGATGTATTTGTTTGATGATCAACCCTAATTCGGAATCGAGAAATCACTAGATATATCCAGAGCGGGAGGAATGAGGTTTTAAGTGGTTGTGTAATGGAGAAAACAATAACCCTCCAGATGAAATTCTGACAGTTTTCAGCTTATAGTTCATTTAGGGTTTAAATCATATCTCCTAGACCGCTATTCGGAAGGGATGCCCTTTTCGTATGTCGTAGTAGACATGAAGGGGAACATATATTGTTTAGAGCACTTTGCCCCATTCCATACCCATCATCACTTTTTTGCAAGGTGATCATGATGATGTATCAGAAATTGGGTATTAACCAAAATTAGGGTTTTGTTGTATTTCGACCAATGTTGGGACTTTTAATGCAACCAACATTGGGAATATGCTATTCAAGATCGACCAATAATGATTGGAAATTTAGCTTTGCATTTGGCGTGATGCTTGCTTAGTGATTACACAAAAATATGATGTTTCGACCTAGTGCATCCATGTTATGCGTTATGATCAATCAATATTACTCAATTAGAGTTTGAATATTGATGTAAAGTCAATCTAAATATTCAACCATGGAATATAAAGAGGAATTAAGTTTTTATATACTAGTAGACAATCTATCTAGGAGCATTGACATCCACTCAGGAACGAAAGATGTTCTGGATGTTTATTCTGAATAGTCAGAAATCATCTGGGGACGAACTATTATCCATACCGATGGTATTACGAGGACAATATTGCTCTATACTAGTGTGCAATACATCTAGGAGCTTCCCATAGCAAGCATTCGATATTTCAATTCTCTTGCGGAATGTAAATATGCTTATTCAATATTTCAATTCTCTTGCGGAATGTAAAATATGAACTTTATGCTTTTGGTGCTAAATCAGTAGCATATACAACACTATTTCTTTGATTCTACTGCTGGGTAGAAATGATTTTATTATTCTATCCCTTCTTAAAAATCTATCATCTACAAGTAGTGAGATTGATTGAAAACTATAAAACATTCTCATTAACATGAAAGAAGGATTTACAAGACTATTAATACTCTAAGTACAATTGTAAGAAATAACAGGAGGTTAGCTCAAATAACAGGAGGTGAGTAACTGAATCTCATTCATAACAGAAAACGGAAATGAAAAGCTAGTAGAGCTGATCACAGAACTATCTACATGCACAAAATATAAGAGCACCCTATATAACAAAAAAGAGGGATACCCAAGGAATAACTGTTTTACTAGCCCCCCTCGAGCCTAAGTGGTTGAACCACTTTGAACTTATCCTTTATGAAGTTGAACCTGAGTGAAGAGAGATATTTCGTGAAAACATCAGCAGCTTGATAAAGTGTGGAAATGTAGACAACCTTTAAATCTCTTATTTTGAACCAACTCTCTGAAAAAGTGGTAATCAATAGCCAAATGTTTCATTCTGCTATGAAATACTTGACTTGAATATAGAGCTATGGAATTTTGTTGTCATAGGCTATCTCAGGTGCAGATGGTAGGAAGGTATGAAGATCCTTCAGAACTTGACACAAACATAATACTTCTACAGCTGTAGAGGCTAGATTCAGGTTAAGTTGAACTTTTAAAAACAGATGGTTGTTTCTTAGAAGACCAAAAAATGGGATTGTTCCAAAAAAAATAAAATAATACCCACTCGTGGATCTTCTATTAGAAGAATTGCCATCCCATTCAGCATCAGTGTAACCTCTTAAGAACTGTAAAACCTTTAGTGAATGGAAGACCATGACCCGGAGTCCCCTTTATGTATCTCAAGAACTCTCTTCGCAGCAGTCAAATGAGTTGTGGTTGGAGACTGCATACGCTGACAAATTTGATTGACATTAAATGAAATCTCAGGTATTCTTCAAGTTAAGTATTAAAGAGAACCAACAATAGACCTGTATTATGATGGATTGGACAAAAGTTTTCCATTTGTAGAACTTAACTTGAAATCAGTTGAATAAGGAGTGGAACAAGGCTTAATACCAAGCAAATTGGTCTTGTTAAGGAGATCAACAACATATTTAGTCTGACACATAAAAAGACCTTGAGAGGAAATTTTCTTACCTCCAAACCAAAGAAATAGTGCAGATAGCCAAGATCCTTTAAGGAATGAAAGAACCAAAATGAGTAATTGAAGAATTACAATATGGTGAATCATTGCTTGTAATGATTATATCATCTACATACACTAAGATAAAAAGAGTGAAAATTATGTAAAACAGAGAGTTTGCAACGGTGTAATGGCGTTACAGACAACTGTTTCCATTGTTACAAAAGAGAACGTGTTTCCGTTGAAGATAAATGTTATTGTTCTAAAGATATTCGTTGCAGATGGGTTGAAGAAACCGTTGCAGATGAAGATAAATCTTGCAAAGACGAAGATATCCGTTGATATTCAGTTGAAGAAATCGTCGCATATTCCCTGTTCTTTACTACAGCAGCAACAACACTTTTTTTCTGTTTTTTTTTCAATTCCAACTCTCCCCTCTTTTTCTTCGATCTCTTTTCTCTATATAGGCTCCAAAAACCCTAATAACCAATTCTAATCGATAAGGATCCAAGAAAACAATCCAAAACAAACTACAATTTGTGTAAATCCCAAATCAGGGAATAAAGCCATAAATCGAATTTTCACCCATTTTTCTCGGCCAGAAACTCTTCCGTATGCGTTTTTTGATTAACTTTAGTTGTGTTTTTCCTTTGACAAGTCAAAAACACGTTTTAAATCCCTTAAAATCCGGTCCCCAATCCATCAGAACTCTTCACGCGATAAATATTTCTTTTCCGTCATTTCTGGATTTGAATTTAAGAAGGAGGGTGCCCCTAATTCAACTGATGGGTGTTTTTATCACTTTTTGAGCCAATTTTTTCCACAAATATTTATTTTCCAAAAATACCTACAAACACATAAAATCACATAATAAGTACCAATCGAGCATTAACAATATAGATAATTAAGGACAAATAGGACACAAAAATGTGTCTATAAAATACACCCAAACTTATTATTTGCTATTCCTCGAGCAAATCTAATCTAGAAATAAAATAAAGTCCTAACTCACTTTCGCAGGAATCACGATTAGATTTATCATATGTAATAAGTCTTTAAACCCCTAGGTGTTCCTAGTAGACGAGTTTTGTCTCGTGAGGGTTTACAAGAGGTATACCCACAAAAACTTATACTCCAAACCCTAGCTACCTGTGAACGATTGAGGGTAAACACTAAACAAGCTATTTAGTTGGCATAATAAATTCTTCAGCTATGGGAATCATTACCTATATGAGTCCAATTGTTGTAAACGAGTTTGCACTCAACATACTAAAATTCATATATAAGAAAGCTCTACTTAGATAGTTGTTCAACCACGATACTCAGAATCTATCAAAGTTCAATCGCATGAAAATATTTAGAAGATGAATATGGAGATGATGAAGTTTGCGCATGTTGACTAAGGTGAACGGTGTTTCCCATATCTGTCTGAAGATTAGTGCCAGGATGAATCCTAATGGATTGAGATACGCCCCCACTGGTCTTACTCCTGATACTAATATCGACTCAACTGGTATATACAAGGGTCTCCGTGATCGATTTATTAAAAATAAAACAATTATTTATTATTTTATTAAATATAATGACAACATGATTCGATCAAATGAATCCAAGCGCATGCTCCTTATCAGCATCTTACATGATAGTTCTCATGGATCTTGCGTTCCACGCTTGCTTAGGCGACGGAGACAAGGAGAACACACATATTGCTATCAAAGTGTCAATACTCGATTTTTTTTTTAAATAATGATCTAAATACAATAATGGGGCTTGATCTCAAACACTATACTCTATCCTGGCGGCGATAATAATTCGATATTGGTGCCCCACCAAATCACTTAGAGAAACACAAAAAATTGCAAATATAAAAACTGAAGGTGATATGGTCGAGAAAGACTCCGAGACATGGTAACAACTATCATGTTATTTCCAACACCTGAGCTCTGTCCTTTTATGAATAGTCTATTTAACCGGCACGCCAATTCCTATAGAAATATAGCTAAGTTTCTATCTACCTAGAATAGTTAGTGTCATCCTGAATTGTTCACAAGTTTCTAAATGTTGGAGTTTTATTATTGCACTAAAAGTTTTCTCCCTTACCCCCCAACTTAAATCAAACAATGTCCTCAATGTTTCAAAATAAAGAGCAGTACCAATAGATAAGTAAAAGGAGGAATAAAGAGGTAAGTCAGAAAGATAGTACCTGATGAAGCGTAAAAATCCTTTTACGGAGAATAAGACAGAAAATAAAAACCTAAAAACGAATAATAAAAACATACAAAAATCTACTAATGTACAAAAACAACCTTGATGGTCAATCAAAGTAAACAGGGTCCTACAGAGGGACCTCCTCAACATAACCTGTAGAAAAAGGCTCTAAAAATGGTTTCAATCTCTGATCGTTAACCTTGAAAGTATTTCTACCATCTTGAGTCTCAATCTCAATAGAATCATGAGGAAAAACAGTGCGAACAACAAAAGGACCGGTCCACTGAGATTGTAACTTCCCGGGGAATAAATACAAACGCTTATTATAAAAAAGAACTTTTTGACCTAGAGAAAATGTCTTTCTTAAAATATTTCTATCATACACAAGTTTCATTTTTTTCTTATCCTCCTTAGCACTATCATATGCATCTTTTCGAATCTCTTCCAACTCATTCAGTTGGAGCTTCCTGTGAGATCCTGCCTTGTCAAGAAAAAAATTTAACTGATTTACATCCCAATATTCTATATATTCTAACTTGACGGGCAGGTGACATGCCTTGCCAAAAACTAGACGATAAGATGATATTTAAATGGGGGTCTTAAACAAAGTACGATAAGCTCATAAGGAATCAGTAAGCCTTAATTACCAGTTTTTCCTATTATGATTAACTGTTTTCTTTAGAATATTTTTTATCTCCCTGTTGGAAAACTCTAATTTACCACTAGTTTGTGGGTGATATGGGGTAGTTACATTGTTGGTAATACCATATTTCTTCATCAAAAGCTTAAACGGTCGATTACAAAAGTGTGATCCTCCATCACTAATTACAGCTCGCGGTGTACCAAAATGTGCAAATATGTTATCATTTAAAAACTGGCCCATAACCTTGTGGTCGTTTGTTTTACACGAAACCGCCTCAACCCATTTTTAGACATAGTCTACAACGACAAGGATGTAAAAATAACCAAAGGAATTAGGAAAATAACCCATAAAATAAATTCCCCACACATCAAAGACCTCAATAACTAAAATAGGGTTCAAAGGCATCATATTTCTACGAGAAATGGTTCCTAACTTTTGGCAGCGCTCACAAGCAACACAGTAACTGTGGAGTCCTTAAACAATGATGGCCAGTAGAGTTTACACTGCAACGTCTTAGCATTAGTCTTCTTAGCACTAAAGTGACCTCCAAAAGCATGATCATGGAAAAAGGAAATAATACTGGACTGGTCACTCTCAGGTATAAATCTCTGGTGACAATACTTAAACAAATAAGGATCGTCCCAAAAGAAATGCTTTACCTCGACTAAAAACATAGAACGATCTTGTTTACCCAAGTGTTGAGGCATTCGACCAGTAACAAGATAATTCGTTATATTCATAAACCAAGGTAATTGGGAAACAAAAAATAGTTGTTCATCAGGAAAACTATCTCTCACAGAAGGAGAATCACCAGGGGAATCCACAACAAGTCTAGACAGGTATTCTGCTACTATATTTTCTGCGCCCTTTTTGTCCTAATTTCTAGAGAGAATTTTTGTAACAAAAGGATTCATCTAATCAATCTAGGTTTAGTATCCTTCTTGTACAAAAGGTACTTTAAAGCAGCATGATCAGTGAAGACTATAACCTTGGAACCTAAGAGATAGTATCTAAACTTGTCTAAGGAAAAAACAATGGCTAATAGTTCCTTCTCTATGGTGGTGTAATTCAGTTGGGCATCATTTAGAGTTTTGCTGGCATAGTGAATCACATGAAGTAATTTTTTTTCTCACTGACCTAACATAACACCAATAGCATAATCTGAAGCATCACACATTATCTCAAAGAGTAGGTTCCAGTTAGGTTCCTGTACTATGGGGGAGGTAGTGAGTAAGGTCTTAAGCTTCTCAAAAGTCTCTAAACAAGCATCATCAAAGACAAACTTAACATCTTTTGCAAGAAGATTGCAAATAGGTCTAGAAATCAAGCTAAAATCCTTAATGAATCGACGATAAAAACCTGCATGCCCTAAGAATTACCTAACATCTCGTACAATTTTGGGAACATGTAAAGTCTTAACAAGGTCATCTTTGGCTTTGTATACCTCTATACCCTTAGAAGATACGATATTCCCTAAAACAATTCCTGATCAAACCTTTAAATGCATTTTTCCCAATTAAGCACTAAATTCTCTTCCTTACACCTAGTCAACACTAATGTCAAATGATGCAAGCACTCATCAAAAGATGACCCAAATACTAAAAAATCATCCATAAAGACCTCTAAAAATCGTTCTACCATGTTAGAAAGTATGCTCATCATACAACGCTGAAAAGTAGCGGGTGCATTACACAACCCAAAAGGCATGCGTCTATATGCAAAGGTACCAAGGGGACAGGTAAAAGTGGTTTTTTTCGTAGTCTTTTGGGGCAATAACAATCTGATTATAACCAGAAAAACCATCTAGCAAGCAATAATGGCTATGTCCATCTAATTTTTCAACCATTTGGTTGATGAAAGGAAGGGGAAAGTGGTCCTTCCTTGTGACCTAGTTCAATTTTCTATAGTCAATAGAAACACGTCACCCCATGATCACTCGGGTTGGGATTAACTCAATCATTCTGGACTACAGTGATACTTGATTTCTTGGGAACAAACTGAACATGGATTACCCACTTACTGTCTGAAATGGGGTAGATGATACCCGCATCTAACAACTTAAGCACCTCAGTACGAACTACTTCTTTCATGTCAGGGTTAAGTCGACGTTGCATCTCCTTAGACGGTTTGGTTTCTTTCATGTTAGGGTTAAGTCGACGTTGCATCTCCTTAGACGGTTTAGTATCATCCTCTAAATGAATCTGATGCATACAAACAGTAGGGATTATACCATTAATGTCTGTTATGGTCCAACCTAAAACTTCCTTATTGTCTTAAAGCACGACCACTAGCCTACTTTCATGGTTACTATCCAAGTCGGATGCTACAATCACAGATAAAGTCTCAGATGGGCCTAAATACACATACTTCAGGGTATCTGGTAGTTGTTTAAGGTCCAACTTAGGAGGCTCTTCTAAAAAAGAAATTAGGGTAGACTTAGAAACTGGTAGTGGTTCGAACTTAGCTTTACCTCCGTTACTAGTGTCTATCAAAGGGGATGAATCTAACAAAGCATTCACCTCATTAATCACATTATCATCATCAAAATCAAACCCAAAGTTGGATATGCATTTCTCTAATGGATCTTCTGACAAAGTGTTTGGTAATGACTCCTGAACTAATGTTCAAATCATGTTCACCTCTTCAATGCACGTGTCATCTAGCTCAGGTGGTTGCTTACTAATGTTGAAAATATTCAACTCAATAGTCATATTACCAAGGACGAAAAAATACACTAGATAAATAAACTTACCGTCCTCAATATGAATATCCTCTATGACACCACGAGGAATTTTCAAAAACCTATCAGCTAACTGTAGTGTTATCTGATAAGGTTTCAAATCACCAAGTCCTAGCTCGAGGTACACATGGTACGGAAGTAAGTTCACACTGGCTCCTAAGTCAAGTAACGATTTCTCAACACAGTAGTTACCTATTGTACAAGAAATAGTTGAGGACCATGGGTCTTTGTACTTAGGAGTTGTATTATTCTGGATAATAGAACTCACATGACTAGCTAAAAAGGATTTACTTTATACATTAAGCTTTCCTTTTCTTGAAAAAATATCCTTAAGGAACTTGGCATAAATAGGAATCTGCGTAATTGCATCTAATAAAGGAAGGTTGATAGTGACTTACTTAAAAACCTACAATATATCGTTAAAATTGGATTCCTTCTTTGTTGGTGCTAACAGTTTTTGGAATGGGGCTCTGGGCACAAAATCTGGTTTATAAGGAACTGCATCGGGCTCTTTAGAGACTGCATCAGTCTGTTCATCTACTGGCTCAGAAGGTTGAACTACAATAATTTCACTATCAGGCATGCTTACCTTGTTGTCTACCACTTTACCATTCCTAAGGGTTCTAAATGCATTCACATGATTTGATGATTTCTCACCAGAAGATACTTCATGAACTCCTCTAGGATTTGGTTGTGGTTGACTAGGGAATTTGCCCTTTTCTCTTTCTCTCAAAGACTCAGCGATTTGACCAACCTAGGTTTCTAAATTGGAATTAGCCTGACTGTTAGCCTGATCAATCTTTTGATTTTCTTGTAAACTTTGGTTGACTGACTGCTGAAAATTTGTAGTGTTCTAAGTTAATAAGGCGAAAAACTATGCTAAACTCATGATCGTCTTATGTATCATATTCTGAAATTGTATTGATCCTGGAGGATTCTTAGTATATCCAAAACCTGGGGGAATCTTAGAATTACTAGACTGACCATGACTCTGGCCCTTAGACCAAGAAAGGTTAGGATGGTTTCTCCAACCAGGGTTATAGGTTTCTGAATAAGGGTCAAACTTCTGATGATTATCAAATCTAGTGTTATTATAAAGAGCATGGCGTGCTTTTCAACAGTCTGTCCTTCCCACAACTAGATTGACTCAGTTCTAAAGCTTCTAACCTTTTTGATATAACTGCTATTTTAGCATCTGATTCAAAAGATCCTTCTACCCTATTGACATTTCCTCTACTTAGAAGAATTATTTTATGGGGCTCCCTACTATTTTCCCATTGTTGGTTCTTTTCAGCGATTTCATTCAAAAATGTCATCGCACCATCGACAATTTTATTTTCAAACCCACCTGTGTATAAAGACTCAACCATGGTTGTTGTCGAATAATCTAAACCCTCTTAGAGGATATGAACTATCCTTACTTTTTCTAACCCATGATGAGGACATTGTGATAATAAGTCATTGAACCTTTCCAAATACCTATATAAAGATTCTCCCTCTTGTTGAGCAAATGTGCAAATCAGCTGCCTAATAGATGATGTTTTGTGCCTAGGAAAAAACTTTTGGAAAAAGGCAGATGTAAGTTGTTCATAGGATAAATGTTGCAAAAACGAAGATATCTATTGATGTATAGTTGAAGAAATCGTCGCCTATTCCTTGTTCTTCACTACATCAGCAACAACACTTTTTTTTTGTTATTTTTTTCAATTCCAGCTCTCCCCTCTTTTTCTTCGATCTATTTTCGTTATATAGGCTCCAAAAACCATAACAACCAATTCTAATCGATAAGGATCTACGAAAACAATACAAAACAAACTACAATTCGTGTAAATCCAAAATCAGGGAGTAAACACTTTTTCGGCCATAAATCGAATTTTCACCCATTTTTCTCGGCCAGAAACTCTTACGTATACGTGATTTGATTAGCTTTAGTTATTTTTTTCCTTTGAGAAGTCAAAAAGTACGTTTTGAATCCCTTAAAATTCGGTCCCCAATCCATCAGAACTCTTCACGCGATAAACATTTCTTTTCCCGCCATTTCCAGATTTGAACTTAAGAAGGAGGGTGCCCCTAATCCAACTACTGGGTGCCTTTAATAATTTGTGCTGGGTACCTTTAGTAATTTTTCTCGGGGGTGCTTTTATCACTTTTTGAGCTGATTTTTTCCATACGTAGTTATTTTCCAAAAATACCTACAAACACATAAAATCACACAATAAGTACAAATCGAGCATTAACACTATAGATAATTGAGGACAAATAGGACACAAAAATGTGTCTATTACTCGCCTATCTTCGTTTTGTTGAATATCAGCTTGGATACAGAACTTTACAGCTTAGAGTCCCCCGCTACTTCATCTACTTCTTTAGGTATAGGAAATCTCAGTATTTGATGATATGCAAAAGCTTCTCCATTTATCCATGGTCTCCCAATTATGGCTTCATATGGCAAAACCACATCAACGATGCAAAAGGTGGTGATTGTATCTATATATTCTTATCCCGACATCCTTAATATGACTTCTCCTTTTTGGCTTAGTGACTGATCTGTTAAACCCGTATATACTGTAGGTGGAAGGAATGAGGATATCGTCGACGGTCTCATTATTTTTAAAGTACCATAGAATAAGACGTAAATTGAGATACCATTGTCAACCAATATCCTCTTTATGCCCCCATTATTCTATAATCAATATAATTACCAGGGGGTCTCCATAGGCTTGTCCATTCATAGGTACATCCATAACAGAAACTACATAGGTTGCATCATTTAGGGTTCACTGGGAATTTTTTTGGCAACGCCATAGATTTCTTACCCAACGTTGTCTCTTTTGTGAATACGCGACATGATCCCGTTCACCAACTGAAAACTTTGTATTGAAGAATAAGACTTTATCTTGCAACTCATACATTCAATTGATTTTAAATATTGTCAAAGTTAGATTTTCAAAATAATAGTTTTAAATCAAAAGTATGAGACAGCAATATCCCTAAACTAAGCATGACCCATCAAAAAAAAACACAACTAATTAATAAAATCATTATTTCAAATTTAATTCAAAGCAAATAATCATAAAAGAATGAAAAAAATTAATTAGATAAAAATATACCACTTTATTATTGGAAAAATGGCTTACCCCGTCGCCTCAGTAATGGGGTCTAGCTCCTCATGTTGTAAACACCCTCAAAATATGCATTCATGACTCAAAAATTGTTTACAAAGATGAAAAGAGTGAAATTTATGTAAAACAGGGAGTTTGCAACGGTGTAGTGGCGTTACAGACAACTGTTTCCATTGTTACAAAAGAGAATGTGCTTCCGTTGAAGATAAATGTTACTGTTCTGAAGATATTCGTTGTAGATGGGTTGAAGAAACCGTTGCAGACGAAGATAAATGTTGTATTGAAGAATGAGAGGTTGTATTACATTGGAGAAACCTGATATGTCTTTCGATTCTGACCTGGTGCACTGGTGCTTCTGCTGGTGGAGCCTGAGTTTTCACATACTTGATGTAATTTTAGAAAGTGGTAAATAAAGGTTCGATTCTCGAACTTGTGAAGGTAATGATTTTAGAAAATATTAAACTTAATCTAAACTAATAAAAATTAGGAAATTAAACTAGAGAATATTTTTAGAAAATATGGAGAAAACTAGGAATCAAGATTCAGTTATTTCTAACAATTCATGTGATTAATCATGTAATTCTTTTTAACAATTTAATTCAAGTTTGCCAAAAATATGTTTCCTAAAAGAATAATTGTAAATCCTAAGCATGAGACATCAAGAGTAATTAACTAAGCATGACCCATCAAAAGAGAACACAACTATTTAATAAAAACCATTTTTTTCTAATTTAAATCCATGCAAATAATAATAAAAGAATTATAAATAATTAATTAAAAATAGACTTACCACATAAAATTGAGAGAAAAACCTCCTCCATCATCCCAGTAAATAAACTTAGCCCATGGAGAAGAAAACTTGCTCAAAAGATCTTTTCATTGCTCAAAATATCAATTACAAGGTTGAATAATAGTGCAACAGCTGAACAGGCGTGTTTATAAGTGTTACAGAACAAGGTTCAGCCGTTGCAAAAGGCTAAGGCAATTGAAAAGGGAAAGGAAACTCAAAACTATAGGCAACAGAACAGCAACACTTAAAAGTGTTGCTGTGTCTTCTTCTTCGGCAGCGATGGGATGAAGAACACGGTCACCGGCGGTGACCGGTGCAGCAGCAGTTAGCCGGCGATGACCGGAAGTGGCCGGAAACTTACTGTTTCGATCTCTAGCGTTTTTTTCCTTGATTTCTTCGGCTTCTCTTCATATATATAGGGTGTAGGAACCCTAGGGAGAGTTCTAAACCTAATAGAACTCTTTAAAATCTATCCAAATCTTCACAAATCCGATTCCAAGCCGGAATCCATTTTTCCGTCCAAATTCATGATTGTGCAATATTCTCCGGCGTAAATCACTCTAACTTGATGTGTTTGAGTTGTTCTTGGACTCTTGTAGCTTTTGTATCAATTTGGAAGCAAAATAACTCGAAAATCACGTTGATTTTGAGTGTACAGTTGAAACGGTGTTGCTGCCGACGAGTCCCGATGAGTCACCGATCCAGCCGAGTTGACCCGCTGAGTTGGCCCGATCCAACTCAGCCCGATCCAAGGGTGTCCCTTATCCATTCTTGGGGTGCCAATAACACTTGTCCCGGGTGCCTTTATCACTTTTTAAGCCAATTTTTCCACAAATCTTTATTCTTCAAATGTACCTACAAAAGCATAAAACACGTAATATTTGCAAAATCGAATACTAACTTAATAGAAACTAAGGTGCAATTTAGACACTAAAATGTGTCTATCAATACTCCTTTAGAAATCCATCCAGAATCATATATTGCACTATTTTTTTCATATCTCGACAGTCTTGATGATAAACGCTATATTCTAGATGATCTTTTGTTCTTTCGAACTATATGCCTCAACCTCTAGGTTGTGTATGTCCTCTTCTCTACTTCTTTACAAATTTCTTACAAGGTTGCGTTCATTTGAACGTGGACTTTATCTTCTAAACGTGGTTTCTTTCCATTCGAAACCCTTGTCTTTGAAGTTGATCTTTTTTCGTGTCGTTCAAATCTTTTCTCAATTCTCCTTGATTCTGGGTGAGAAAAAACATTTGTGGCCCAAGATAGTTCTGCTAACTTAGATGCTTCTTGGACTTGGATACCTTGCTCTCCTTCTTGTATTTCTTCGAGAACAATGTAATGCTCTTGTAACTTTATGATATCCTTCAGAGTCGGAGGCCTCTCGTTGTACATGGCCACGTGAATTAGGTCCGTCTTTCCCATAGAATTCTCAAACCCGAAGATATGTTGGTCCACTGGTACCTTACCAATTTCAGTGCACAATTTTCTCCACCTGTCAGTGAGGGATCAAAGAGACTTCTTGAATCCTCTGGCTAAGGTAAAAAACTTGTTTACCCGAGCTCGAGGCGTTACTATTGTGCATGTATGTTTCTAAAAAAAATCTTAATCAGTTCCCAATAGTTCTCGATAGACCCCTGAGAGGGAGTAGAAAAGGTTCTAGCCTCTCCATCCAGACTCACTGGGAAGAACTTGCACATCACGTTATCATTTCGCTTCCAATGTAACAAGGTCATTCCATACATATTGATGTGTTCTACCATATTAATAGGGCTCTAGAATCGTGACGTGAAAGTTGGAAGACTACACTTCGGTGGGATTCTGTTTCTACCAGGCTTCTCGTGAATGGTATTTTCTCAGCTTCCATCATTACATCAACCAACTTGTTGTCATCGCCTTTGTTTGTCATCTGTCTAATAATTGCCTCTAGATTCTTCACCCTGTCTGCATGTTATGGCCATGAAGCATGTCCTCATGAATAGTTTCTTCTTTAGAGATGGATCCTTCAACTCCATAATATTTTCGGGGTCGACCATCTAGATATGAGTCAGACCTCTTGGAGGGGTTTCTTCGGGTGTTTCCTTCCGACTAAGGGTTGTTCAAAGTGTACCACTTGTTGCCAAGTGGGTATTATCACTCCATTCATATCCAGAGTACTCTCTTGGTTCTCATCTTCACCTCGCTCCTCTGCGCCTAAGGAGGTTGTTTTCATGGTCCAACAAAAGATTCATCTACATGCCTCATCACCTTCTCTTGCTTTCGCTGGTTTGCCAGTATCATAGTCTGATTCGCATCAATGCTCTCATGACTAGACAAGTTTTCCCTTCTCGGAAAACCATTCCTTCCACTTTCTTGTATTTATCCATCCAAATCTTGTGTTGTCCTTCTGCTTTTAGATTTGATGCTGCCAGCCGTTCGAATTCTTCCATCAGCCGATGATCCTCTTCATGCGCCCTTCGTATGGGATCCTCTTCTTTGTTGTCCGAGGTAGATAAACCATCTAGAGGAGGTACTATTTCTCATTGGTTCCTGAAATCCTCCAGAATAAGTCCGTTATCAACTGAAGGTGGTTTGTTTTCTCGTCCACTGGTGGCATCTCGGGTCGTGCCCCTCATCATGATTTGTCTCGGAACTAGATTACTTTTTTTTTTAAAATCGTGAGTCCCTCCTGTAAACTTGCGCTTGCTGCTTTTCGGCTCCACAAATATCGTGTCCGAGCAGAAATGATTTCCATCGACTTGTATCCTCTTCGAGATTATGACTTGTTTCCAGATAAAGAAAAGCGAACCCTCATTTTGACCTATTTTAGGAAATAAAGAAAATTATAACATATTCCTCTTGTCTAGTGCTAATCCCTAAACTCGATATTTAGTAACAAACTTTTCACTTACACAGAGATGGTCTCCGCTTTGTGTCAGAGTTCTACACCTCTGAAAAAGCTTGTTGTGGTCCAGAAGGTTTTATGGAAAACAACGCCATAGCCAAATACTAGGGTTTTCTCAGTTAACTCTTAGTGAACGTTTGATATTTTATGACACCACACATGTGGAAAGTGACTAACTTGTTAGTTCCGGCGTTCGGAAATGTCAACAATGGGGTTTGAGTATGGTGCATGTGTATGTGCAACAAATTACTTTAGATGTTTCCCACTAATACTAATAAGTAATATAGCGGTAGTAAAGATTGTTCCCACGAGGATCTATGAAATTCTTATGTAACCAAGGGGGTTCTAAAGTTTTTAATCTAAAGTAAACAAAGCTAATAGAGTAAAAATGAAACAAATAAAGATTGAGTTTAAGGTGAGAAAATACTGATCAAGGGTTTCATCTTCCATAGCCAATCATGCTCCTCAATCGATTAGAATCAACATACATTCTCTCTTTATAACAATATCCCTAGACCAACCCATCGTGAGCATACTCCAGGTCGTTCCTTGTGTCATCACATACTCAACGAATAACCTAATGCAACGTGCTATCAAGTTTAATCCTTCAAGAACGTTAAGTTATTTGAATTAGGCTAATCAATGCAATAGAAGTACTACGAGTATTCTATTTAACATTGGTCAATCTTCTACATACAATTACATAAAGGTTTTAAATACAATTATTAATCACATTATGCTACTTACAACCGGATCTATCGACTATTCCATATCTCCAACTCCTATTTTAGATTTAGATATGAATATTTGTTCACTTAGTATGCATCCTCAATAAACACACCTCTAGTCATACATAAGGATATTAAAAGTAGAACATGAACGATAGAAAGAGATCTTGAATATCAACAATAATCAGCCAAATTGATTCACATGTTTAGGATTTCCAACTACATCCCTAACCAATAAAAGAAAGTTACCTACTTATAGGTTTCTCAAAATCCATGGAAAATATACACTAGATGATGGAGAAGAAGTAAAAGGTGTCACGGTTCTTCCCCTCGAGGGGAAACCCCTAATTCGCTCTAACACTCCTTTGATTCTTATGTTGTAGAAGACATGATGTGATCCTCTCCAAATAGAAGTGAAATTGTCTCTTATACAGACATCCCAAAAGTGGAAGTTCCCATGATCGAATCCCTATCGAAATAGGTTCCAAAAATACACCAAAACCAAGCCCGTATGTCAAAAACGAGAATCCTGTAAATTTTTATGTCTGGTCGGCCAGGAACGGCTGACTGCAACCTTTTCTAGTCGTTCAGTTCCAAAAGAATATCATTTGAATTCTTCATGCTTACTAGTCGGCCAAGTCTGGACTACTGCTCCTATTCCTGGTCAGTCAAATCTAGACTACTGGCTTCTGGACTTCGCCTTTTCACTTATATCTTCTTCATACGAAGTCGGAATGACTTTGTTCTTTCGCCGTTGGCTTCATTTCTTCGTTCTCTTCGACATGGTGAGAAGAAGTCCTGAATTCGAACAAATTCCGCTTCCTTTAGGATGATTCACCTAATAAAGGACCAAAATAGAAAAGTAACAATAATACAAACTAATTTACATAAAAACTACCTAATATAAAATTATGCACTTATAAAATTCCCCCACATTGCTAGTACCAGAGAAAACTACAAATCTATATTAACTTAAACTATAACAACTCCATTGAGTATATGGTTACACTTAGCATGTGTAACAAGCCTTTAAACCCCTAGGTGTCCCTAGTGGAAAAGATAAAGTCTCGTGAGGGTTTACAAGAGGAATACCCATAAACCTAAATTCCAACTTTCAAACATTCCAGAGACCATGCATTCAAAGAGCTACGAAAACAAAAAGTTTCTGCACACTAACAATAAGAAGTTAGATGTATCAAAGAACATTTCATGATTAACTCTTGAGTTAAGAGAAAACCACCATATGAAAGAATCTAGCCACGAGAGAGAACGAATAAGGATTCCTCCTCGACTTCTTCCTCACCAAAAGGGTTTTATGAAGTTGCACTCAAAAGACACACTCATGTGTGCAGGCAAGAATGAAGATGGAAATCCTGCATACGTTGAATGGTGGGAAGGAAAAGTATCCTTCCGAATCATATTTTGTTATCCTATAGAAACGTGGGACGAAAAGAACCTTTTTTTGTTTTTTGATGATCTCTACGAAAGAAAATCAACCAATATGCAAGGATGGGAACGCTTACTTACCTTCTCACTCGATTCGCAATCAGCACCACTCTCACAATGAATAGAAACGTCTTTGCCTTCTTAGTCTTCGGCTTCAACTATTGATGATCTGAACTTTATAGAATTTCGACAATTTGTAACTCTTTTTCCTCAAATTCTTGTCGCTTGAAACTTCTCTATAGATTTGTTCTTTCCCATGGCCTTAACTAATGAAATAAATCACTAATTATGAAATTAAAATGCATATCTTTTTGCTTTTTTGTTTTTGTTTTTTTTTGTTTTTTGTTTTGATTTTTTTTATTAAATATAAGAACTATAAAAATAATAAAACTGAAATTAACATGGCCATGAGCAAAGGATTTAAGCACCTGATTCATAACAACTTGTACTGCCTCGATATCGTATAAACTTCAAAAACTTACGTCTTTTACTTCTCTTTATTTTTCCCTTTGCTTTGTCTTCACTTTTGATATAAAATTTTATTCCTCTTTTTGTTGCTTGCAAACCTTGTCTGTATTCAACTTTCTTCGTGATTTTGATGTCGCTTCGTTTATTGATGATGATATGTTTTTATTGCTGCGTTGTCGAGAGAATGGTGCCAACTGCAAACAAGAATACAAGATCGAGTTAGATATTCTGATGACACCCTCATGGTTGATGAAATAGCACTCAAGTGATCAAAAAGTAGTGCTGAAATGGGTGCAAAGTTGGCTAGCTCATCATTCTACTCGGAATTTGTGTAGTTGAAACACTTTAAACGGACAATTTAGATAGATATAAAAAATTGAAAGTTTGGTGCCTCCCTCATGGGTATTGAATGATCATCTTCTCTAATACTGTATTCTCTAGCGGTGATTTAAGTCCCTTTCGCCATCTCTAGCCTCTCAACAACTAAGAAATCGGAATGTCGTTCTCTATTACTTCTAAGTTCAATTATTTCGGTGAGAACTCCGTATGTGACTTAGCTTGAAGTATACTAAGTGAATCTAAAATCTCTAAAAGTTGGAGGTTTTCATGCAAGTATGTACAAAAAGTTTAAAAAATTCTACCTATAAAAGCGAATACTAAAAATGTAAATGCTTAACCACTCCCCCAGACTTAAACCTTACATTATCCTCAATGTAAATTGATTTGTCCAATGTAAAAATTAAGGTGGGAAATCCCTAATATTATATGCAAACTATAAAAATAAAAATAAAATAGAGAAAAATACGAAACCAATGGGTTTCCTCCCATTCAACGTTTAGTTTAACGTCCTCATCTTGACCTTCTGGTTATTGTCTATACACCAATAATCTGATAATATGGGGATTAGCCCATATACCAATCTGCAATTCTAATAACAACTTCATACAAATGTTAGCATATAGTAATGGTGAAACCATTATCATAAAAATGTTACCTCCACACTTAGTCCTTTTTTACACTTGGAAGTGTATAGGGAACATAAATTTGGGAACCTTAATGGGTTCCACTTGGGTAACCTACACATTGTTAGAATCAAGCATCTCTAATGTTGGATATTTACAAGCAAAATAATTCGTTAAAACTTTGGAAGCACATAACTCTAATCCTAAGTGAGGTATTTTCTTAAAAGTTGGTTGAAAATTACTTCGATTAGAGGAGGAGGATCAAAAGAAATAGACTCATGCAAAGGATTAGACAAACCTTCCACTATCTCTTGTAGTACGGGATCCTCATTGTTCTTAAAGAACTCCAATGAATTATATATCGTGGTCCTCTATCAAACTTTTTAACCAATCAACGTCAGTTTCTACCACAACCAAAATATCGACATCAACGTTATCATTATATTCTTTGACAAGAAAAATTAGGTCTTCCACGATATTACTCAATCTAGCGTCATTCTCAAATATTTTATTATCTTCGATATCAGACTCTTCATCAGAATCTCCATCGACCTCATATTGTCCATTAGAAAAATGTCGTTTGAATTCCATACGTATGGTACTACTAATTTCTTGGAGAATTTCTTCTGGTGCTCTGTTATCTTCCAGTTGATATAATTTTTTCGAGAGTTTTCTTATGTTCACACATTTTCCACCATTACTCACAATAGGATCACTAAACCACGACTTTTGCCGTTGAATGGCTGAATAATCATAAATACGATCATGAGTCGGGTAAGGTCTACTGTAGTAAAATTCGGTTGGTGCAACATTCTCTCTATTAAATGTTGGATCAAGACGGTCTAGTCTCTGTTGCATATGCTTTAATTGACCTAAAACCTGCATACAACTTAAGAGGAGCCAATTAGAAGTATAACTGTCCCACCTTCTTTGTGGTTGTTGATCCACATATCCACCATAAGGTTGTTGGGATGTATGAGAATAACCAAAAGATTCCATAGGGTATTGATCAAAATCAAAGGATTGATTCTGATTGGATCCCATGGTCGGTTGGAAGTTATTAAAAGATTGAGAATTATAACTAAACTGACTACCACCATAATATGCCTGATGTTGTGCCTCATACATGTTATTTATGTAAGGAACCATGACGACTACACTATAAAGTAGGGGAAAAAAATCTAACTAAGATTCTAAAAAAATAAATAAAAGTGATACATACAACTTGTTTCCAGAATCTACCTTCCTCTTTTAACGGATGACGAATTCCACCAACGAGTTGTTTCCACCAATAAAACCTAAAACCTGAAAAACACTAAGAGAAAAACATAAAATAGAACTAAAAAGAAATCTCAAACAAAAACAATTGCTACTGCTTCCCGGCAGCGGCGCCAAAATTTGATGTGTGTCATATGTGCAACAAATTACTTTAGATGTTTCCTACTAATACTAATAACTAATATAGCGGTAGTAAGGATTATTCCCACGAGGAGATATGATTTTTTATTTGTTTTCAATTTCTTATATAACCAAGGGGGGTTGAAAATTTTTTAAGCTAAAGTAAACAAAACTAATAAAGTAAAAACGAAATAAATAAAGATTGAGTTTAAGGTGAGAAAATACTAATCAGGGGTTTCATCTTCCATCGCCAATCATGTTCCTCAATTGATTAGAATCAACATACATTCTATCTTTATAACATATCCCTAGAGCAATCCATCGAGAGCATACTCTGGGCAATTCCTTGTGTCATCACATACCATAACGATGAATATGTGAATACTACTCAGAATAACCTAATGCAACGTGCTATCAAGATTAATCCTCCAAGAGCGTTAATTTTTTTGAATTAGGATAATAAATGCAATATAAGTACTACGAGTTCTATTTAACATTGGACAAGAATCTACATGCAATTACATGAAGGTTTGAATAAAATCGTTAATCAGACTATGCTACTTACATCCGGGTCTATCGAATTTTTATATCTCCAAACCCTAGTTTAGATTTAGATATAAATATTGTTCAGTTAATATACATCCAAAAATAAACACACCTCCAACCATACATGGCGATATTAAAAGTAGAACATGAACGATAGAAATAGATCTTGAATATCAACAATAATCAGCCAAATTTATTCACATGTTTAGGATTTCCAACTACATCCCTAACCAATAAAAGAAAGTTAGCTACTCATGGGTTTCTCAAAATCCATGGAAAATATACACGTGAAGAGGGAGAAGAAGAAGAAGGTGTCACGGTTCTTCCCCTAGAGGGGAAAAGCCAATTTCGCTCCAAAAATCCTTTGATTCTTGTTTTGTAGAAGATATGATGTGATCCTCTCCAAATAGAAGTGAAATTGTCTTTTATATAGATATCCCAAAAGTGGATATGCCCGTGCTCGAATCCCGGTCGAAATAGGTTCCAAAAATACACCAAACCAAGCCCATACGTCAAAAATAAGAATCCCACAGATTTTCATGTCTGGTCGGCCAAAAATTGTCGAGTGGAACCCCTTCTAGTCGTTCAGTTTTGATCGACTATCGTTCGAATTCTTCCTATTTTTTAGTCGGCCAAGTCTGGACTACTACTCCTATTCCTGTTCGGCCAAGTCTGAACTACTGGCTTCTAGATTTTTCCTTTTCACCTATATCTTCTTCATACAAAGTCGAAATGACTTTATTTTTTCCCCCGCTGGCTTCGTTTCTTCGTTATCTTCGATGGTGGGAAGAAGTCCTGAATTCGAACAAATTCCACTTCCTTTTGGATGATTCACCTAATAAAAGATCAAAATAGAAAAACAACAATAATACAAAGTAATTTTCATAAAAACTATTAAATATGTGTACGAAAATGATATTCAAAACATGTAAATTATATACTTATCAGAGTATAACACAAAGATATTTGTTGATCCAAGGTCTCACTCTCTTATGATCTTTACTTCTTCTCATCTAAACATAGTTAAAAATTGAGATTCCAACTTTAACTTATCTCTCAAGAAAATAGAACTAACAAAGGATGATTCTTGACATATCTCATTCTTAGTACAAAAACATGTTTTCCTGAAACCCTATCTTTTCAAACCAAATGTACTGAAACTTTTCAGGCTTGAAATATCTTCTGGGAAAAATGACTAAAAACTTCACGAACCTTCTAAAGAAAATAACTATCTCCACTAGGATTTTGATACTTCTTTTTGCAGACCGTTTGTTTCTTCAAAAGTCTCTTAAGCCATTATTTTACCCAGTCAAAAGCCTATACCTACCAACAAAAGTGTTCTGCACGCAACTTTTAAAAAAGGACTCAAGCATACTATAAACTAAAATACTACTGCGTTCTCAACCACAAATATCTATCTTAGCTTCAATCAAGGGTCATAGACGCCTTGGAGCTTATAGATCTAACAATTTATCTTTACCAGACAGTCAAATGTCACTCTTTCTTTAACCGAGATTCTTTTAGCTCAAACAAAGATCAATAACACTTTGGAGCTTATAGATCTCACTGTTAAATGAAGCATAACCACAAAGGTGCTCAACAAGATGCTAAACAGTTTTTGTTTCTAGCACCAAAATATAGTAGCTAGAAATCTAACTATCTTCATCTAACCGTTCATTCAAGAGTAGAGTAAACTAATAAATAAACTTAGAACATAATGACATCACACAAGAGATATACATGGTTCGATATGATTACCTAAGTCCACGGGGTGAAATGCTAGATCTTATTGAATGTGAAGTGCCTTACAAAGAGATCAAGCTCAAGCAAACTCTCAATAACACTCTTCAACTCAATCTCCTTCTCTCTCCAACTTATAGAACCTGTATTTTCTCGCATCTTAGTCTAGTATTTATAAATGGAGTACTTATACAATCAAACTATAATGTTATATTTATACACATAAGTTTCTGTATCTTGATCGAAAGGTATGGTCCAGTCTTCTGGTGTTGTTCCCGACCCTTTTCGTTATTGCTCCCGATACGATCTATTATTCCTCCTGACTATCCCTTAGCCACGATCCGAAATATATGTTATCTTCGAGCCATGTCATTCACATTAAATATTTCTGATCACATCACGTGTGCTCTGCTACTATATTAAATATCATGTCTCATCTTTCAAACTCATCTTTTGATCTTTTTTTTACTTTCCATGTGTCGCACTTCTGAGTTGATGTGGTAGATATCTAGGTTACCGCGTTAGACCAAGAAGCCCATCTCAGTGCTTATCTCTTACCCTATCTTCATAGTCCTTCCTGCTCAGATGTTTCCACGTGCCCATGGATATTTTACCATTACACTTAGATATGAAAGTTTTAAGTAATAAATTTTCAAAAGGCCTTTCATAGAAACGAGGATTTGTTCTTAACAAAATTGATTTTTCTTTCAAAAAATCTTAACCCGATGTCAGTTTCTATGACCGATTTGCTATCTTCAAATATTGTTTTACAAACTCATTTAAATTTTTTAGAAAATACCAAGCATCAAAATTATAACCCAAAATTTAAGTTTAATCTTACTAGAGCTAGAAAACGAAATCACTGACTGACTGCATGAATTCACTGACAGATAGTGAACCTTTGTCTGTATTTTTGAGTTGATTTTTGAGTTGTTTGATTCTACCTCTTGATGGCTTTGCATAAGTATTTGCAAGGATATCCCAGGCTTGTTTTGCAGTTTTAGCTTGTGCTATAAAGGGAATGACAGGTGCAGAAAGAGAGCCTAAAATAGCATTCAAAATAAGCTGATCTTGTCTATTCCAAAGATGGTAAGCTGGGTTAGTGACTGTGTTGCCATCTTGTGTTATAGTTTTTGGAGGGGTTGATATGGAACCATCAATATAACCAATGAGGTCATATCCTACAAACAGGGTGTTGAATTGAAGCTTCCATGAATTGAAGTTGGAGGAGGTTAGTTTTAATGGAGCCTGGGCTGCAACATTAATACTAACTAGAGTTGGAGTAGAGGTATTGGTGTTTTGAATTGTGTTTGTGCTGGTTTCAGCCATTTCAATGAAGTAAACGAAAAAAAAATATTGGATCAGGGCTCTGATACCATGTTAGATTGAGAAACCAAAAACTGATTTTATCATTCACAGAAGCATTGTTTATATACAAGCTAGCATATGCACAGTTACAACAATAATGCCTAGTCTTTAGGAGTGCCTAGTCTTCAGGTTTTGGATGTGCATATACACAAAGATATCCCTTCATTTTAGCTGACCCTGACTTGGTCAGTTGGAGTAGTCGGTATCTCCCAACAGATACATCTCGTATTTCGAATAAAACAAAATTTTAGATGATACATTCAATTGATATGTTGTCTATAGTTATGATCAAGTGAATCTATCTTCATTGTATGTTATTGATGATGGATAGAGGAACTACTCAACATCGTGGACCAGCATTTCATAGTAGGGACTTGCAGTTGTACCAAGACGTTTCAGGAAACACCAATTTTTATCTTATGTTATCGTGGAATCATGTTTATTGCCATATCTCCAATCTCGCTGACGGGAAGTACTCGGATCAGCCACCTAGTTCATCTGCAGCAATCATCTCGGGTCACACCATCTCGGACAAATCAGGACATAACAACCATTCGAATCGCAATCAACTCAGCTTCGGAGGAGATCATCTCTGGAGCCTACACAAAGTACCAAATTTAACTCAGACAACCAATTCTGGTCAATTTGTTGAAGTCAGATCAACTCGCGACATCTATTTCGGACCAGACCATCTCGGACCAAGATCATCTCTGGATAGTACTCACCTACTCGGAAAAGACCTTCTCATCCATCTCGAGACCCTGCTAGACTTGAACTATCTTGGTGGTGCTGAAGTATAAACATAATCTTCAATGATAGTTGATTGGGTAAACATCTCTGAACCCTATCGTAACATACAAGCATAGTAATATCAAAATTCAATTAATCTCTGGTATGTAAATTTCACAATGTATCTCTGACGATGTGTGGGCTATTTGACTCTTGGGAAACATCCCAAAGCAGAGCATCGTTTGATAATTGTAAATGTCCTTCTTATAATAGTTTGTCTTCCCACCACTGCTGCAAGTATATCTATTGTAAGTACTGGCCAACTTATTCCAACTGGAACAAATACATAAAACCCTATTTTGTATTCACTCTCAAAAGTTGGGAGGGGACTATCGCCAGCTCCGTTCACGGTTAAGGACCCATGAAAAAAATATTGCATTTTATGGAGGAGAGAACAAAAAAGAATCGCATATTCAACAAAAGTTTAATATTCTTGGTAAGCACATAAAACTTGTTCTTCATGACCATTGGTGGTTTGGAATGATTCAAGATTTCCTGTTGAAGTATTTTGGTTTTACATTTGCATTTACTCTTATTATCAGGCCTTTCTTTTCTGGGGATTTCAGTTGTTGAACACTATTATAGGCTTCTAGCAGAGTTGTTTATGTATACGGAATAATGGATTTGTAGTTGTAGTACATGTTACTATCTGAGGAGAAGAAACCACAATATTAGGATAAGAACGAAGCATTGAAAAAGGATTTTTTGGTCCAATACGGTAAACAAGATATCTATCACATCAACTCAGAGTCATAACGCGTGGAAAGTAAGAAAAGAAGATCAACGGTTGAGTTTCAAAGAGGAGATAAGGGATTTAATGCAGTAGCAAAGCATGCATGATGTAGTCAGAACCATTTAATGCAACTGACATGGCTCGGAAGACAACATACTACTTCTGTTCGTGACCAAGGAGAAGTCGGGAGACAACGGAATATACCGAAAGAAGCAACGAAGAGAGTCGGGCCATACCTCCCAAACAACTTACAACAACTTACGTGTATGTGTTCAACAGTACTATAATATGATTTTATGAGCATTTCTGCTATAAATACTAGACTAGGCTAAAAGAGAAGACAAGTTATGTAAGTTGGAAAGAGAGAGATTGAGCTTAAGAGTGTTCTTAACAGTTTGCTTGAGCTCCATCTCTTTGTAAGGAATTTGGTATTTAATAAGATCAAGTAGTTAACCCTTATATACGTAAATTATCATAACGAACCACGTATATCTCTTGTGTGATGTTATTACGGTTGAAGTTTATTTTTTAGTTTACCCTTTTATGAATGAATGGATAAAAATAGGTAGTTATATTTCTAGCAACTACATTTTAGCACTAGAAACAGGGATGTATGGTATCTTGTTGAGTACCTTTGTGGTTATCATTCAAAAAACAATAAAATATATGAGATCCAAAACGTCAGTGACCCTTGTTGAAGCCTTATTTCTCAAACTGTTAAGAACGTTTTAGCACCAGAAGAGTCGGGCCATACCTCCCAAACAACTTACAACAACTTATGTGTATGTGTTCAACAGTACTATAATATGATTTTATGAGCATTTCTGCTATAAATACTAGACTAGGCTAAAAGAGAAGACAAGTTATGTAAGTTGGAAAGAGAGAGATTGAGCTTAAGAGTGTTCTTAACAGTTTGCTTGAGCTCCATCTCTTTGTAAGGAATTTGATATTTAATAAGATCAAGTAGTTAACCCTTATGAACGTAAATAATCATACCGAACCACGTATATCTTTTGTGTGATGTTATTACGGTTGAAGTTTATTTTTTAGTTTACCCTTTTATGAATGAATGGATAAAAATAGGTAGTTATATTTCTAGCAACTACATTTTAGCACTAGAAACAGGGATGTATGATATCTTGTTGAGTACCTTTGTGGTTATCATTCAAAAAACAATAAAATATATGAGATCCAAAACGTCAGTGACCCTTGTTGAAGCCTTATTTCTCAAACTGTGTAAAAAGCATTTTGTTAACAAGTAAAGATCTTTACCTAAAAGGAACTGGTGTTTAAAAGATCTCTATAAAAACAATATATTTAGTAAAAGGAAGTTTCAAAACCCTATTGAGGATAGTTTTTTCTTTTAAAAGGTTTGTGAAGTTCTAGTTGTTTTTCCAAAATAAAATCTCAAGACCCTAATTTTTTTTCAGTGTATGGAGGAAACCATGATGACCATGAGATCAGAAAACCATACTATAAAAATAAGAGTATGATAAGCATCCTCGTCCAGTCAGTTTGTATACTCTTGAAAAGAAAGCCCTAGAGGTCGGAATCTAAACCTTTAAAATCCCCGAAAAAATTAAGTCTGGAAGAAAAAAAGTTAGGATCATAGGAGAGTGAGATCTCAGACAAGCATATTTCTCTGCATCTCACTCAAACTCCAGTGGAAAGATATTTCTGGTCGTTGCAGTCGGAAAACTTGTCAGTTTTCACATGATTAATATCAAAAGAAGATCAGGCTTACACTAAAATTTAACTGTAGATATCCTAGATAATATTTGGCCATGACACTTTTTTCCAAAAAATCTCCTGGACTACAACAAACCTTTTTCTGAGGTGTAGAACTCTGACATGGAGCAAAAACCAATTATGTACAAAATGACAGTTGGTTACAAATGTCAGATATAGGGATTAGTACGAGACAAAAAGAATTTATAATAATGTACTTTATTTACTAAATTAGGTTATTGTGAGGTTGTGTTTTTCCTTTCTGGATGTAGGACATCATCTCGAGGAAACATGAATTGATGGGAAGCACTTCTGCTCTGACACAGTATCTTCGAAGTCGAATAACAATAGGTGCGAGTCTGCAAAAAGGAATCACGACATCAAGGAAAGAGAGTTCTGAGTCCCAAGGAAGATCATGGTGAGGGGAGCCCAACCCGATATCCCTCCAGTAGACGAGGATACGAACCCACCTCTTGTGAACAACGAACTTGTTTTGGAGGAGGGTCTTAACCAAGAAGAAAGAGTACCTCCCTTAGATAGTGTATCTGCGTCAGACAGCGAAAATGAGTAGGCCATATGAAGGGTGCATGAAGGGAACATCAGATGATGACAGGAGGTGAACGACAAGCAGCAGTAGATCGATAAGCAGAGAGACAACACCGGATTAGGATGGGGAAAAGACAGTAGACTGAAAGGAATTGTCTACCGAGGAAGGAAAAACTGCCTAGCTATGAGAGCACTGATTCGACTCTGGCTATGATACTAGCAAACCTGCGAAAGAAGGAAAGAATGAAGAGGAATTTTGAATAGAGGAATTTTTTGTTGGAGCAAAAAAACAACCTCTTGAGGCGCAGAAAAACGAGACAGGAAAGAGAACCAAAAGAGTACTCTGGAGGCGAGTCGATTGATAATACCCACCCAACAACAAGTGGTACAATATGAACGACCACCAATCGGGAGGAAACACCGGAACAAATTCCTACAAAAGGTCTGACTCAAGAGCCAGATGGCCGACCCAAAGATATTATGGAGTTAGTGAAATCTCTACCTATGAGGAAGAACCTATTCGTGAGAGCATGGGAGACAAAGCAAAGAATCTGGGGCAATAATTAGAGATATGGCAAACAAGGGAGATAACAACAAGTTGGTCGAATTAATGAGAAGCCGAGAAAATGCCTTTCACGAGAAGACTTGTAGAGGAAAAATTCCCCCCAAAATATACTCTTCCATCCTTTCTGTCATGATTCAAAGGTAATGGTGATTGGGTGGTGCACATCAAAATGTATGTGATGACCCTGTTCCAGTGGAAGTGAAACGACACGGTGATGTGTAAATTCTTCCCAACGAGTCTGGATGGAGAAGCTAGAACCTGGTTCTACTCGCTTTCTCAAGGGTCTGGGTGCTATCACGAGCTAAATGAGGTCTTCTTGGAAACCTACATGCACAACAACAATGCCCAAACTCGGGTAAAAAAAATGTTTACCTTATCAAGAGGATTCAAGGAGTCCATTCGATCCCTTATAGACAGGCGGAAGAGTACTAGTTGACCATCAAATCTTCGAATTTGAAAATGCTCAAGTAAATAAGGACCCAATTTACATGGCCATGTACAACGAGAAGCCTCAAAATCTGAAGGACATCAGGAACCTACAAGAGCATTACACCACTCTCAAAGAAATAAAAGAGGGAGTGCAAGATATCCTAGTTCAGGAAGCAGTTAAGGTAGCGGAACCATCTTGGGCCACAATTGTTGTTCCTTAACTAGAATCTATGAGAATTGAGAAAAGATCGGACACGACAAAGGGTCAGTTTCAAAGACTTGTGTCCTGAAGGGACAGAAACGTTGTTTTGAGGATAAGGTGCACATGCCACTAAATGCAACCTTGGAAGAAATTTTTAAAGAAGTAGAAAGAGAAATGACATACACTATCCCAGAAGTTGGGGCATACAGTTTGAAAGATCAAAAGATTATCCAGAGTATTATGCTTTTCACCAGTTTAGGGGACATTCCACCAACAAATGTCGAGATATGAGAGAAATAATGCAACATCTGATTCGGAGTGGATTTCTGAAATAGTATGTAAAAGCTCAGGTTCCACCAGAAGAAGCATCATTGGACCAGGTCAACATCCAAGGAGAAACCAGGTTCCTCCAATGCAATACAATCACTTATTCTTCGACATATAGTTTTCAGTTTGGAAGTAGAATCATGTCACAAATTCACAAATGAGAACATTCTGGGAAATAAATCTTTAGTGTCACCAAAACGTTTCCCATGGAACCATGGATGATGCAATCTATATCATTCTTTGCAAAGGATGTGCCATTGAATGGGAAATCCTATGGAGATCTTATGGTAATTACATTGATCATAGAAGAATGAGGAGTCAAGAAGATATTGGTTGACACTGGTAGCTCATTTGAAGTTTTGTTTTATGACACTTCAAAAGAATGGGTTTGTCCGACGATATCCACATCCTTCCTCTTAATCATATACAAGTTCAACGCATCAATTACATTCCAAAAGAAGAGCCACCTTGATGATGTGGGGGTGGGGGGGGGGATATCTGGACACAATATGTGGTTTTACCCTACAAGGCCATAATCAGAAGACCATAGATTGCAGTAATCAATGGAGTAGCCTCGACATATCACCAAAGTCTGAGATTCCCGATGCCCAAAGGAGTGGCTGAAGTAGTAGGCGATCATATCCGCCAAATTATGCATTCAAGCAGATATTCAACAAAATGAAGACATGGGAGCTAGGAACTGAAGGGGTAAAAATCAGATCCAAGGGGAAAAGTACTAGCACAAACTAGAAGAGATGTTAGCATTATCCTAAAAAATCGACGACGGCAACAAGAACCAGAATACATAAAAATTACAGAGCACGACCCTATCGAAAAGCCTAATCCATAAC
>JAJJMC010014297.1:1737746-1759852 GCA_023531435.1 Papaver californicum | reverse complement strand
AGTATAAAGTAAGAAGGTATTCATTCCACGGGAGGCTATTGTTCTTAGTCGTTTTCGAATTCTTAAGTAACAAGGGGATTTATGATTTTATCTGAGCAATAAAAACTAAATCAAAAGCAAAATAAATAGTTAGAAGTAATCAATGAGATGAGAATATTGGTCAAGGATTCGTTTTCTTTCTAAAACATGTATTTGAAACAACAATTATAATTGATATTTAATCTCGACTTTATCAAAATCCCTAGGGTACCTTGATCACAAGAATATCCCGTTAATTTCCTGATTTCATCACACTTACATAGAACGACGCAAGTATGAATTTTATCTAGAAAACAACCTAATATGGAAAGCGCACTAATCAAGTTTAAATCCCTAGAAGCATCACTACAAGAAAAATTGGCTTTAGCAACTATTTTCTTACCAACTTTAGTTGGTGGAAGTCTTCGGGGACCGTTTTTCGTAACTAAAAACAATCTTGGTTGCCAGAAATTTCTAACCACCAGCTTTTAGCAACTATTGTGGGTAAAATTGTTTAGCAGCACCGGTTTAGAAAACAAAATATCATATACATAATTATTAGCTTTTAACCTCCGTACTTTGACAACCAAAATGTATGCTAGAAGCAATACACTTCTGGCCACTAATCTTAGCCACCAAAATCGTTGTTGCTAGATACCTGCACCGACCATCTGATTGTTTCTGTTGGTAGCAGCCTTTAACGACTAGAGTTTGGCACTACAAAGTGGACTAGAGGTTGAATACTTCTAGCCACTAGGTCTAGCTACCAATACGGTCTGTTGTTAGATAACTATTCCAACTAGTAAAAACACCCGGTGACTATTAATTGTTAGCCTCAACGTTTTGGCATCTAAAAAGATAACTAAAAGGAAATTACTTTTATCCACTACGGTTAGCCACCAAGTCAATCCGCTGGTAGGCACCTATGCTAGCTAGGTTTGATTTTTTTTTATGAAGCTTGCTAGCTAGGTTTGATGGTGAGTAGTTTTGTTTACATTTTAGTTTGAGGGTCCTTGTAGCATTTTATTGTCTATGCCAAGTCATTAACGTTGTATTAACTCTCGATAGAGCATTAATGTTTTTTGTAAGAAAAAAAATTGGTCTTCGTCTTGACGAATTTATCGACAAAACATCTCCAATATGCTTTTATTTGTTTTTAATAAAAAAAATTGTTAACATTGGTTTGGGGTCATAAACTAGACATTGTAATAATGATAAGTGGTCTTCATGCAACACCTTAATTACTTATTTTCTTTTCTTTTCTTTTCTTATCGAAATAGTCATCGGGCCATGATTTTAAAAAATAAATTGTGCAACATGTTATGGTACGAAGATACTTAATTAGTGAATTTCACGGAGGGAAGATTGCAAGTAACTTTAAGATGATTAAAAACAAATTAAATCAACTATGCATGTATGAAGAGAGGTTGGTGTTCCGAATTCAGCTAAAGGATCCCAATCAATTTTGTTAGACCTGACGTTACATGACTGATTAAGCAACATAAGCTAGCTAATGAAATCAAAAAAGAAAATTGTGTGAACCGCATCTAATAAGCCAACCCACTAACCAAAACACCCAAAAATTAAATTTGAGTTAAAATATATGAACCCAGGAAATAAGTTGTTAAAATTAACCAGATTCGGTGTACATGTGACATTTACTAAGTGTACACATAACATTACATGTTAATAAAATCCAAATTGTTTTTGTTGTAACTATCCAAATTGTTTTTGTTCTAACATTACTCGGTCTTTGTTACTAGTCTTGGAAGTTTCATTCTTTTCAATTTATTACTACTCTGAATTGGTAAGTTACGGCTGCTGATCTAGATTATTGACCAATGCGCTGGAATTTCTGGCAGACCTGCAGCATGGAATGAGTTTTGCTTTTTCAGCAGTGAGGGAGGGTGTGGATTCGAACTAGTGACCTCCTCTATAAAATCATGGATGCAGACAGCCACACAGTTAGGCCAGACTGTGAAATTGGGGATAACAAATCATTTGATCATCAGTTCAGGTAACTGGAAAAATAAATGAATGAAAAAATCAGTTAGCAGCAGCTGAAGAAAGATTTTTTTCTTAGATCTCTTCAATTAATCATTCAAATCAGTTCTCATATGAATAACTTTCTTGAATATGATATCTCTGGAGGAAGACGCTAGATGTTCCGTGATGGGAGCTTTCTAAGATTCTGAAGTTCTCACACTTTCTTTGATCTTGTCTCTAAAAAGCATTAGTGAATCAAGCATTGACCGATGGGGTTGAGCAGCTCCGCATTAATTCAGGGTCAAAATCACTTCAATGGGCATTAAAGCTACAGAATTCAAAAATTCCTGGCCAAGTCCATCAATTTCATTTGTAGCTCGATTCCAAAGATTTAGGCATTTTCCATCAACACATTAAGTCTCGTTTGTACTGGTTTTTGTGGGTGAATGTCAAGATCAGTAGACTTCCACAACCAATTTCTCTCCAAATCACAGCTTTAAATGCCCTAATTTCCCTTTTTCCGCCCTGTGTTTGCCCCCTCCTATCTTCTCCTCTATTCAACTGTAAACCCAATTTAATGATTAACTAATCTTTCTCCATCTGCTTTGTGTAATGCAGGATGAATCACACAGGTAGCAACTGCTCCATGCCATTGTCAACAAGTATGAGTCTCCCTTCGTTTGAAGCTATTACCCAAAGGATTCTTCAGGTACACCTCTTCTTCAAACCTTCCTTAAGTATTGGCTGTACTTCCTTTAGCCCCCATCACATTAATTCCTGGCTCAATTATCCGGTCCCTGACACTGACCAGCCTGAGAGTAACCCAAACCCCTACCCTGATAGCTTCTCAAAGACACATCAAATCCAACTGACAAAAATTGCCCAAAGTCTTCTCAAAAGTAAACCATCCCATGCTGCCCATCCCCTCATATCCATTCAATATCTCCCTCTCTGCTTAAACAAAAGAAAAGTACTAAAATCACAAGTTCCCACATACCCTGCCTTTTGTGAGCTCCTTCACAGTGATAACTGGCAATTACACATCAACTGCCCTAGGAAGATCCTGAACCTCCTCATTACCAAAGGATCCATCCTCATCAACATGGGAGAATCTGGAAGAAACAACAATGGCATATTCTTTCAGGGGAAGCATGGGTGGGAGGGTCTGCCTGTAAATGAAGTTCAGGCACTAAAGTTTCATAAAAAAAAAAGTTACTGGGAGCTCTGTAAAAAAAAAAAATAATTCAGCCAGCTCCTCAGATGATGATAATGAGAGGGTCATAGTGAACCAAGACCTGTCTAGTGTTGAAATTGAAGAAGGAAATGAAATTGTCAATGGAACTACTCAATAATAGGAGAAATCTATGCTAAAGAAAAACTGGTACCTCTTGAAGTAAATGAAGAGATACACAAAAAGTGGAATGGGACTCATTTGAAGCAAAAATGGAAAGAAGATCCAAATATATACTTCTGCAGAATTGGAGACATCTATTTGACTCAACCAAGCTCCCAAATATCTACATCTGCAGACAATATAGAAGAAGAGGGACTCATACTGGCAGGAAGTGAAGCTGCTACTTCTTTGATTCATCCAAGCATCCACACAGGGCAGGTAACCCCCCCATCCACTTACATTAAACTGTTTACAAAAATCATCTGTCACTGGTTTACTGTTTCTTATGTTCCTGCCTTTGTTTTCGAGTCTCTGTGTGCTAGCCATCATACCCACAAAATCTCCATCATACATCATTTTCACTAACCATGGTAGGATTAACAAGTCTGGGATTTTTTCCTCAAAGATTATAGATGTATCCCTTAGATTGAATTTTATCGGAAATATAGACCTCGGGTCTAATTTGAGTTTTATCAGAAATAACCACAATCAACTGTCTCTCCGAGGCAACTCAAGCAATATTCATACTGATAAACCAGCCACTCTAATCAAGAGAGATCTGGAGCTGTAAAGATCAAGTCTTCTACCAGCCCACTCCAGGAGCCAGAGCCATTTCACAAGCAGCAAGGAATCACCAGCAGCAGCCAGAAGTGGGATCCCAATTCTCAGAAGTGCCCAGCAAGAGTCAGCCACTGCCACTATAGAAGCCCAGAAAGTCTGTTGTTCACTATTAAGTCGGAATTCATCACCCAGGCACATATCAGCCCCTCTCATTCCGACCACAAAATCAGCCCTCCACCTCATCCCAACCCCATAACCAGCCCACCACAAAAAGTCTGCAGTCCACAAATTGGTAGCCAATATCCAAAAGCCCATCTTCAAAATCATCTACAACCTCAACCCACCACACCCCGCCCTCACACCCATATAAAGAGCTTCCCTAGCAAGAGCCCAACAAACCTAGTCCCTTCCCATAGACAGTGCAATAAACCTGGGCCTTATTCTAAGGCTTTGCTTGAGCAATCCGTCACGTTTTTAAAAAATCTCCCCGTGCAAGTTAGCCCATCTCCCAATCTAAGTGGGTAAAGTCTACAGGTGGTAAAAGAACAATAGGCACTAGTATCCCAAAGCTTTTCGTTAAGTACTGGGCTTCAAAGAAAACCCCTCAAAATAAGCATCTTAGAATCATTCATGTTAAAATTGATATCCAAATTCTAGATAGCCCAAGGCTAGTCACACAAATAAAAGAAGACCATCACTCGAACCAAAAGACAAATCACATGAAAATCCTTTCATGGAACTGCCAAGGGCTAGGAGGAGTAAAAACAAAACAACATCTAAAACATTCGATTAGGCAAGTAAAACCGGATATCATCTTTCTATCCGAAACCAAAACTAACGAGGAAAAAACTCTAAATCATCTGAGGGCCTTTAGTTATCCCAATAATTGGGCTCAGTCCTCTCGAGGCCTCTCAGGGGGTCTTGCCTTTATGTGGAAAGATAACCTCGACATCATGATAACGTATAATATTAAAAACCTGGTAAATATTAAAATAAAAATTAGCCCAAATGAACAAGAAACCTACATTACTTGTTTGTATGGTGAACACAATTATGGGGCCAAAAATGCTCAATGGGAGCACATCCTGGAAATGAGTAGAGACATTGAATACCCCTGGATTATCCTGGGAGACCTCAATATCACTCTTTCACCGGAAGACGCGAGCAACCGATCGGAAGATTCGAATTGGTCGCATAACCACATTCCGGCCATAATCCAAGCGACTGGTCTCTCTGAATTAAAACACACTGGTCCTAATTATACCTGGTCTAACAATAGGAAGGAAAAGAACTTAATTCTCAAAAGATTAGACAGAGGTCTTGTTAACCAGGAATGGGAATCTCAATTCCCAACCTCCTTCATTCAGAGTCTTCCTTGCATAGGATCAGACCATAATCCCACAGTGCTAGATACCGAGGTTATCCAAAAGAAGTTAACATCCTATTTTAAATATTATGAATGTTGGCAAAAAGATAAGTCCTGCAAAACTACCATAGCTGAGAACTGACACTCCACTAAACAAGGATCTAAGCCTTATATCCTGATCCAAAAGCAGAAAAACACTAAAAACGCCCTCCAACGATGGAAAAAAGCCTTTTTGGCAAAATTGAGGAAACAATTGAAACCTTAGGGGAAAAACTTTTGCCTTTAAGAGACAGCACAGAGAGTGTGACAGAGAAATTCAAAAAATCCTGGAAAAAGACCTGGAATACTGGTATGATATTCAAGAGAGCTTCTGGATCCAAAAATCTAGAGAATATTTTATCAAAGATGCCGATAGGAACACAAAGCTTTTCCATGCGATTACAAACCATAGGAAAAAAAAAACATAATAAGTCTAAAAGACAAAAATGATCAGTGGATCAAAAAAAGAGAAGATCTTGAATCTCTCCTTATCTCGCACTTTGAGGAGATCAGCTCAACCAGTCAGAACATAATAGATCCAAAGATTCTCCAACTTTTCAAACCGGTCATAACCCAAAAAGAAAATGACAATCTTACTGAGGTCCCCTCAACTGAGGAAATCAAAAACATGGTCAGTAGTATGAAGCCATGGAAAGCTCCTGGTCCGGATGGATTCCAAGCTGGTTTCTACCAGCATAATTGGGAAATTGTAGGTGAGGATATTATTAAAGCTACCAAAGCCTTTTTCGACACTGGCTTCATTCTAAAAGAGCTCAATAATACTTATATCTCTCTAATTCCCAAAACCAAAACCCCTCAAACCCCAGCTGATTTCAGACCCATTAGCCTCTGCAACATCACCTACAAAATAATTTCAAAAATTCTAGATAACAGACTAAAATCCATCCTTAACAGAATCATTTCGCCTGCTCAATCGGCTTTTATCCCTACCAGAAATATTCAGGACAATGTTATCATTGCCCAAGAAGTGGTGGAGGCAATGAAAAGGAAAAAAGGCTCTTCTGGCAGATTAGGGATAAAACTTGATATGAACAAAGCCTTTGATAGGATATAATGGTCTTTTATCTTAGCTATTATGAAGAAAATGGGATTTTCGGAAAGATGGTGTAACCTTATAAACCAATGCATATCTACATCCACACACTCCATTATTCTCAATGGTATGCCATGCAATTTCTTCAAACCCACCAGAGGTCTAAGACAAGGGGATCCCTTATCCCCGTATCTTTTCATAATTTGTATGGAGGCTTTATCCAAAATGATCGACAGTGCTAATGATATGTGCTTCTTGAGTGGGACGAAAATCTCTATGTCGGGTCCCCCGATTTCTCATCTCCTCTTCGCTGATGATTGCCTAATTTTCATCAAGGCAAACCAAGAAGAAGTAACCAATCTGCTGTCCATCCTAGAGGAATTCAGTCAATCGAGTGGCCAATGCATAAATTTCAACAAATCGGGTATTATTTGTAGCAAGAATATTGAAGAAGGTTTTCAAGAAGCGTTGGGCCTCTGGCTTGAAATGCCCAGAATGACGGATGAGGGAAAATATCTAGGTTTTCTTCTCTTCCGAAAAAGAGCTAGAACCTTATCTTTTGAATCCATCCTGAAGAGTATGGAAAATAGACTCCAAGGTTGGCAATCTAAAATGCTCTCTCAAGCCGGAAGAGCCATTATGACCCAATATCATAAATACCCTTCCAATTATCAAATGGGCTGCCTAGACATACCAAAAAAGTCTATAAACTCCATGGACAAAATTCAAAGGAAATACTGGAACACCGGAAAGAGCAACGGTAGAGGTCATTCCATGGAGGCTTGGGAATCCCTTTGCCAACCAAAGAGTATGGGAGGTTTGGGATTTAAGAACCTGGCTCTGTTTAATGAATCCATGCTAACAAAACTTGCTTGGAGGTTAATCCACAATGAAACTGAATTTTGGTTTAAGATCTTGAAAGCCCGTTACTTTCCCAACTCCAGCCCCTTGAGTGCCCGAAAACACTCAAAAGATACCTGGATTTGGAGAGGTATTCAAAAAGGCATGAGTAACATCCGGGATAACCATTTCTGGTCTATCGGTGATGGTACCAAAGTTAGGATATGGGATTACAATTGGCTAACTAGCATGAAAATAAATGATGTTACTGACTTCCAAAGGAACTCCGGGTTGTCCTGGGTCAGCGAGATCATTGATCAAGACACCCAATCCTGGAACACCTCTATCATTAGAAACCTTTTCACCATAAACCAAATTGACGAGATCATGGCTATTCCAATCCTCCCGGGAGGACGGTATGAAATTTGTTGGAGTCTATCTACCAATGGGTCCTTCTCTGTTGCTTCTACCTACAAAAATTTAGTCCAAAATAATATTTCTTCCGCTAGATCCAGTCAAGTGGATCCGGGGGTATGGAATAACATTTGGCTAATCAAAACCCCATACAGAATAAATATCTTCATCTGGAAAATGGTGAAACAAACTCTGAAAGTCAGAACGAAAATTTTCAAACATATGGATGAAAACGGACCAAAGATGCCCAGTTTGTAATAACCATGCAGAAACTAGCACCCATCTTTTTATGCATTGTGACCTTGCTAAGAAAATCTGGCATACCCTTTGGCCCAATTTGTACACCAACATGCTGTCTTACAACTGCATTGTCGAGTGGATAAAACCCTGGCATAGGCATAACATCTTCATCTCTTTCAAAGATGAGGCATCGACTGCTTATATAACCAAAATCCTTTGGAGGATTTGGAGACATAGGTGTGATATTATTTTTGATAGAGTTAACCCCAACCCTACCACTGTCCTCCAAATCATAGCCAAAACGTCTATAGCTCCCAAAAATCAACCCACAAACATCATCCACACATCCCCCACCACTTTTATCCCTCAACCCAACCAAGATTACACCACACCCCAGTCCGCATCTCAGCCACATGGCATTCATAGTCTCCTCTCGATAGGTAATGGCAATCGCCAAGCTTCCACAGTCCCTGAACCGACAGACACAGTTACCGATCCCCTTACAGTCCCCAACCCTGTTTGGAAAACCCCTATCAATACCCCAACCCACCAAAACGGGCCCATACCCACAAGCACCAACACCGATCATACCCCTGCTACAAATATCATCGATCCATCCATTCAAACCCATACAAAACAGATGCAACACATTATGAAGGCTATTAGTTCTGAACAGGAACTTGTGTCAACTTGGGTATCCAGAAATATCGATTATGTCATAATAAATTTTGATGGTTCTTATTCCGTAACTGATTATGCAGCTGGTTATGGAGCCGTTGCTCGCACTCCAAAGGGTTCGTTCTTAGCAGGTATCTCGGGAGTGGCTAGGGTTGGCTCTAGTCATCAGGCGGAAGCTACGGCCCTGAGAGAATCCATTCTTTGGGATAAAGAGCAAGGGTGGAGTCACATCTTGCTTCGGGGTGATACAAAGATGCTCATAGATGATGTTAATGACATCACGAACTCGAGCCCTTGGTCTTTCCATGCTTTAATAGATTGTAAAAGACTTTTAAAGTTATTTCCCTTTTGTAATTTATCGTTTATTGGTAGAGAGGAAAACAAGATAGCAGACTCCATAGCCAAGCACGCACGCTCAGATGGCGTGGGGATGAAGTGGAGCGACCCTTTTCCTCTCCTCAACCAATTAGCGTTAGATCTTTGCAGCCCGCTTTTCAAGTAATAAATTTCGTTCTTCCGTCAAAAAAAAAAACTATCTAATTATGGATGGCAGTGGTACCTCTAGACCAGACACATAACCACAACAGGTACCAGTCAAAAAAGTACATTTAGTCAAAAAGACTAGTAATCAAAGACCGAGAAAGAGATGTGAGAGAGAAGCTGTGAAATTTAATATAGATTTTTACGAGGGATGTGGGAGTTAGGCTTTAAAGAGTAAAGTTCAGAGACTTGGGTTTCAAAACGAGAGAGGGGCAAGAGGTTGAGGGTTTCAATTTGAAAGTTTCAATCAACATTTTAGATTTCCTCAAAAACTATTTTGAGTGGCAGATATGAATTTGGGCGCCATAGTTGCCGCCGAATTTTGGCCCCAAGATGATTTGGGCGGTAATTTCGCCACCGTTGGATAAGATGGTTATTCGTGTGTTTTCTTTTATATTTTGCATATCTAAACGTCTGATTAAAGACAGTGGTTTTCTATTGGTCGGATATATATCATGCAAATTGTATTAGTTAGGTTAAATTTTGTCGATAATAGGGGAAATTGTGTGAAATGAAGGGTTATTTGGGGTGAATCGAAAGAAATTGATGGTTAACAAGGGAAATTGTGTGAAATGAAGGTTTATCTGGGTGAATCGAAAGAAATTGATGGTTAACGAGTGAATTTGAGTGAGAATAATGAGTAACGGGTGATTGATCGATGACGGTTGAAAAGTGTGAGCTTGATGGATATTGGGGGAAATTAATTAATAACAAGAGAAAATGAATGGGACCTAGGATTATCAGATGAAATCTAGTGAATTGATGCCTAATTAGTGAGTTTCTATCAGAAAATCTAGTGAATTGATGCCTAATTAGTGAGTTTCTATCAGAAAATCCCGAAAAGAACAAAGAAAAAACAACAAAGAGGAAAAACTTATACGCCTTGATGCGGCTAGGGTTTCTATCATAGGGAAAGAAAATTTCGGTGAAAATTTTGACGGAAATTTTGGGGGAAATATTGCGCTAGGACTTGTTTTTTCCGCCAGTGAAGTCTGCAGTTTTTTAGGCGCTTGTCCAAACATATCGGACAAGAGTCAGAGGTGGTTTTAGAGCTCTTGAATATTCGGGTCAAATGTTTAAAACAAGTGGTTGTGTCAGATGAAATTGATCAATACCCCATGATGTACGAGTGAAGTTTAGTGGAAACAGAATGAAATTTACATAATATGGATCCTAATCTATATATCTTGTGTGAATTATATGATGATGGTAATTGAACGAGATTGAGTGAATAAATATTATATGCAAAATTAAGAACATTTTTATAAAATAATAAATATGCTACGAGTTAAAACATATTTATTTATTCTTTAAATTTTTTTAATAATCCTACACATTTATCTAATAATTCGTTTAAATTTCTTCTCAATTCTTTCAACAATCCTACAATTTTCACGTAATTTTTTCAAAATTCAATATAATCACACTTTAAGTTGTCCATTTTGAGTTCAATTGGCTCTTAAAAAGCAATATTGGGTCACAATTGCACATTTAAAGTCAAAAGGACATAATAAGGTCATTGAGGAGATTTTCGGCCATGGTGGAAGATTTTGGGGAATTCCATATCCTTCTGTCAAAGACGGATACAAAAAAGAAGTAACACGTGTTCCAATTAATTGTGTATATGGACAAGGTGAAAATTTGTGTGACTTTTTGTGTGTTGTATCAATCAGTGGAATAAAAACTTTGGTTTTCCATTGGCCAGATTAATAGCATAGGGACCGTACTTAAAAATTCATTTCCTTTGAATTAAAGAGATTGCATCAAATTGAATAATTATAATCAAATTTGACATTTCAAATGTATTAAAGTGTAAGTAACTAGGCAATCGTTGACAAAAATTTGATCGAATTTAAGTAGGAGTGTAACTTTTACCTGGTGGCCCAAGGCCCAGTACCAACCGCCCTTACCTATGTAATCTCACGGGTACCCATGGCACGCCCTTTTAAGTAAAATTGAAGAAATTCAGTTAAATTGAAATAATTGGAAATTAAATTCTTTTGAATTGATGTGAATGCATCTAATTGGATGATTTTAATCAAATTTTTATACAATGTCAACAGATTGAAAGCAATTTGTGACAAATTATAAACCGATTGCAAGAAAAATTAATCTGATTTTATAATTTTATCAATATATGTTTGAAATATACATAAGTTGATTGTAAGACAAATTAATATGATTTTATAATTTGACCGATCCTATTAAATATGCTTAGAAATTTACATATCTCGATTCTAAAAAAGATCTATCTGAGTTTAGATTCCATTCGTCTAAACCGAGACCCTAAATTTACTATTGAACAATATAAGGAAAATTAGGACAGATGAAGAAGTAACCATTGAACAAGCCGCTGCAGTTTGACTTGAGAGGCTTAAAGCTCGAAGAGAAGCTAAGGAACTATTTAATCCCAAAGATGAAGATGGAGATTACACTGGAGTACCATAGCAATTACACTAGATAGGAGCACATATAGGGTTCGAGTTCCCCGCTAAGGTCATAATCTTTTCGGGAATTAGAAAGTCAGTCGTACCCGAAAACGTGTTAGTTTAGGGTTTCATACATGAATTAGTGTAGTATACACATGAGAAAATAATGTCAATCCATTTTATTTTATTTTCCTAAGGTTATGGACCTATACAAAATAGTGTCGCATGGTTCACCAAGTCATAGAATTGCACCGGTTAGTTTAAAACCTGGAGAACCACTAAATTAATTTTTCTTTTTGACACCTAGTACTAGGCTAACCAATAGATTTCCACAAACCAATTAAACTGGGGTCAAATATAAAGAACTGTTCAAAATAAGTCGGAATCCCCACCGGAACCCTAAAGATACCACTTTTTGTCATATTCTGCTTCAAAATAAGTTAGAATCTTCAAAAAATAACTCTAAAGATACCACTTATGTCATATTCTACTTAATAATAAATCGGAGTCCTCCCCAGAACTTTAAAGATACCATGTTTTGTCATATTCTGCTTCGAATAAGTCAAAATCTTCACCGAAACTTTAAAGATACTAGTTCTTATCTGATTAATGACCTCTTCGACTAAGTTGGAATATCCATAGGAACTCCAAACCTACGTATGTTCGTCATATTATCCTTAATGACTTCTTCGTCTAGGTCGAAATCTTTCCCGAAACCCTGAACCTACCGATGTTCGTCATATTATCCTTAATGACCACTTACCCTAAGTCGGAATCTCCACCGAAATCCTAAATATACTATCGTTGGAATTTAAAACTTTGTTTAATCGAAAGTCAATAACAATTATCAAATTTATTTCTCATTTTTTTATTTCTTCTTATTTATTCGGTTATATGTATAATCAAAGGTCAATAATAATATCCAAAATAGAATAAATTATTCTAGTTTATATAATATTTTTTGGATTTTTTTCATTCGAAGGTTGATAAATAAAATGAATGTACGAGTTTGCTTTAACACAACAAACCACACATGCTTCTCACATACTTTCCTCAATCCGTATGAGAATTCCAAATAAAATCTCCACCATCCAAAATTTTATGTAATGCGTGTGACCATTCTTATCCATCGTTAGAAAAATATATACAAAACCCAAAGTTTATTTTTTCACTTCACTTTCCAAATTCCTCTCTCTTTGTTTTTCTCTCTAACCCTAACTCACTGCCGCCACCTTCATTCACCCCCACTGAATCACTATCTCGATCTCACTCTGTTTTATGCAAGAGAACAAGGTAGTAATCAAAATTTGTTTGCTCCTTTCTTATGTTCAAGATCTAAATTTTGTTGTTGATCATTTATTTGTTTATTTTTTCAGGTTTCTGACACGCAATCTGCTGGAAATCTTAAAAGTTTTTTTTTCTGTTTTTCCTTTTCATCCTCATATCCATGATGAATTTTTTCCCATTTCTCTTTATATCTTTTTTGCGTTTCGTTGGATATTTATGTTTTAATATGGGAAATCTAATTATCGGTTATGGATGATTGAAACAGGATACTGAAGAGAGAAGAAAGTGGTGAACATCTAACTGATATCATCTCAATAGATTATTCGAGATTTTTTTTTTGATTATTATTCAACTGAATTATAGTTTTTTTTTCTTAGTTGTGGTTTCGTTAACTTTAACTGAGATTTCAACTCTAATGGAATAATGGGTTGTAACAATTTAAATTTTATGTTTTTTCATTGTATATTCAACTATGATGATGTTTTCTGAGTTAAAATATAGGGTTTGAAACATAATGCTTAATTTTCTCTTATTCTTTTCATTGTTTTATTAAGTAAAAGTTAGGTTTTTTTTTTTCTTTTTTTTTTGAATTCGTTTTATTTTGGTTAAAAGATTAAATTGTTCACGGTTTTTAAAATTTTAATCACCTGTTAAAGTTTAGATTTCTTAATGTTCCATAAGTTCAGCAGATACTTACTCAAACATCTTGAATGTGTTATCTTCATGTTTTCCCCATCACATAGACTTCCATCTTGGTAAATTTGGCCACAATTTTGATTAAATTTATATATGATTAAGGCTAACCAAAGAGAATTTAAGTGTATTCATGAAATGGAGACGAATTGCGTGTGCGTCTAGACTAGTCTGTCTAAGGTATAGTTCTTTTTTTACTCGTTGCCTCCCATTAATTTGAGTGTTTATCTGTTTTAGGAATCAATGGAATGTTTTTTCTTTGTTCTGGCGGGGATGAATGTTTCACTGTTTTTTGTTAGCAAAATTAACCTTCGAGCTTTAATGTTTTCTTAGCGTTGTACCCTTTTTTAGGCAGATATTAGTCTTATAACTTTGCATTATAGCATGTCTATGCTTGTTGAAACTTGTTGTTATTATGTTGTTAGAAGTGTTGGAGTTAGGGTTATAGTTTAGGGGGATGTATTGCTATTGGAGTTACTGAAGTTGTATTAGCTATCAACTACCAAGTAAAGGTAAAAATCATCTTTCAAATCCCTTGACTCTTCTCCAGTATGATGCAATTGGGGCTTACTTTGATTAATTTTCTGATTTTGCAGGCGATGCTCATGTTCTTGAAAGGTTTTGGGACAAACGCGGGATCAAGATTACTTGTTCTCATGATACTAAACCACTACGAACTGCTGGACCTTCAGCTTTAGCAAGAGACAAGTTGATTGATGACTTTTATGAGCCAATCCCATTGGTATCAAGGTATATTTACAAATTTAGGTTCTTTTTGAATTTGGTTAAGTAACTATGCAACAACTAGACTTTGATTAAAACATTGGATTTTCTGCATCAAATTGCTGAAATTCTACCAATCTAGATGAGTTGAGTTTCTAAAATATTAACAAGTTCATCAAAGTTAACAAGTTTTTGCTTAATTTGATTTAGAGTTATTGATTCAGACATAGTCCCTTGTATTGAATTTGAAGACGGTTAATGTTTGCGGGTCTTGAGTTTCATATCGTTATCAATTACTTAATAATATGTGAATCTATTATTGCAGGTCAGTGATAAGATGGATCCAAATGACCTGGTGAAGCTCATTTGAGACCTTGAACCCTCATAACAAGCCTGGAAGAATTACAGTATTGTAAGGATGGGAACTGAAAACATAAGAGTCAAATTGCCTCATTTGATCTGGGAAGTTCACTTGTTGGAAAAGACAGTGACAAAAGTGGTACTTAAAGAGGAAGATTCTGCCAACAGAATCTCAGGTTTAAGGACTTTAGCCAATAACTGGAAGGTTAGTTTTAGTTTACTGGTTTCGTGTATGTATTTGTCATTTTACAGTTTACATGGAAGATCTGTACTAATTGGTTGGTTTGGTTTAGTTTGGTTTTAATCCTTGAAGTGGTAATACCTTGAGGAAAACAATCAAAGCTTCAGAATTTGTACAAGGAAACCAAGCAACCAAGCGACAGAAGCTTGACGAGGGTAGATTTAGACAGGTGCAAAAAATGCAATATTCTTTGTTATAGTTCTCAGTTCTCATTCTAGTATTGTTATTAAGGTTTCCAATTGTATATACAGGGACTGGAAAAGGATTTGGCAATATATGGGTTCTACTTTTCCTTTGGAAATACATAGTCGGATTTGTTTGACATGGTGAGAACCTTGCCTTTTTGTTTCTTCAATTTTTTTTCTTTTTTAATATTCTTCATCTTAATTAAATTATGATGTCCTAGGTTATAATCATATACTCAAGTTTGTAATGGTTATTGCTTCATTTTATCATGTCATGTTGTAGTGTGATGCGTCGGAAAACCGACTTTGTTTTACCGCAAGCACACAGTGTCGAAAGATGTAAACAAGAGAAAATACGGTTTGTTCCCACGAGGAGTGTGTATTACTTATACTAATTAATTCAAGTAACTTTCGAGTCAAAAGATGTTTCAAAAGATATTTTTCCGATTTTTGTAAAGAATTAAACTAACGAATGAATTAAAACTATTTTATGAAGATTGAAATCAATAATAAAAAAGTGTTAAGGTTTCGGGAATCCGTTGTAGATTAGAATTTACTTACGTTCATAACAAAGGGTATCAATTTTACTCATGCAAACTGGCAAATCTGGCTACTATACAAGGAAGATATTTTGTTTAAGAATTATAGAAAAGAATTATCAAAAAGATTTGTTTATTCTCAATCTAAGGTAGAATTTCGAAGTACTAGGTATAAGTGACATAAAAAGTCAAAGAATATTCATCAAACAATTATCGCGAAAGGGTCAATGAGTTCTTTTATTAATCAAACAATGGATTATGCATGACATAGAACATGAGAAATCATTGAGAAAGTAAAACATTGAAAGAGAGACAAAACATTGACATTAAGTTTTAGTAGTTGAAAACCCAAGTTTTGAAACACAAGTAAAACTATCTCTACAAGTTCATCCTTTCACCCTAACAAAGAAATTTAGCTAAACATGGCTTTCTAAAAATCCATTAAAATTGATTAAGAAAATTTAACAAACTAATTGAATTAAAAAGTAAAACAACTAAACCCTTCGTAGACTCCCGTGTGTTCACGGCCTCTCCCAAAATTGTTTCTGTCTAAGGTGTTCAGCGTCTCCCAAAGCTGTATCTGGCCGGCGCTCTGCCTCTTTTTTTTTGTCCCTTTTTAAACAGAAGATGAGCGTAACTTGTGTTGAAATGAGATATATATCGGTTTATGATGTGCTCCTCTACTTATAACTTCTCAACCCTAGAACTTCGAGTCTGATGACCACCTAAAAATTCCAAACCGACTCAAACACCTAACACTCTCAATCATCACCGTTAATCGACTGAACCCATGAAGGGATTTACTCTCAATTATCCTCTCGGTTGGACACTTATCCATCTCTGAATTTTTTCTCAAGTTATCGAGTTTCTTAACAATTCAAACTCCTTAGCCGCCTAGAACTCTATTTTCCATGAATTGTCTCTCGACCTCGCCCAACAGTCTCTATTCACTAATCAACTTTTCTCTCTGTTTTAACTCAACAACTAACTTCACTCGAGCCAAACCATCTATCACAGACTCGATCTTGAGTATCACCACCACAATCGAAGGCTATTACAATCTTTACAGACTCAACTCGTAATTTACTGCCGTGAATCTTAACTTCCGTCAACAACTTAATTGAGTTCGTCACTGCCATTAACTATTTTCTATCGACCACCATCATTCCATTATCAATTGCCATTCTCATTTCGATCTTTGTTTCAACTTCGATTTATAATATCATCTCACTAACAACTTTACTTCCTCCATTCAACAACAGAAACTCATCGCATCCACCATCAATAATGGCAGCACCATCAATGATTATTTCTGATGAAAAAAATCACAATTATTCTCAGCTGTATCCATGAACTTCCATAACTCTTCATCTCATCTTCTCTAACTATAGCACCAAAAACTCAACTCCGAACTCCTCCTACTTCCATTAACAGTCAACCTTCAGCAATCGAAACTCCATCATAAACCATCAGCGTCACTTCCTTCCGAGTTCATCAAACTACCAATTTCTGTTTCGAACACAACCCATATCTTATAATACCTCCAGAAACCCATATATATCTCTCTGTTTCCATCCTTATCTTCTAAACTCAGCCCATCTTCTCACTGTCACATAGAGTTAGAAACCCTAGGTGTCCCTAGTGGACAAGTTATAGTCTCGTGAGGGTTTACTAGAGATTTACTCATAAAACCTAAGTTCAAACTTTCAAATTCTCCAAATCCACATGTATCCAAAGAGCTATGAGGATATAAAGTTTCTGCATACTAATAATAAGAAGTTAGATGTATCAAAGAACATTATTCTCATGCTTAGCCCTTGAGTTAGGATAAAGATACATATAAGAACCCAGGTTCGAGAGCGACCGAATGTTTCTGCCTCACCAATAGGGTTTTATGAATTTGACACTCAAAATACGCACTTTATGGTTCTCATGTGTGCAGGAAGGAATGAAGATACAAATCGTACACACGTTGAAAGCTGGTAAGGAAAATAAACCTTCCGAATTATATGAAGATGTTATCCCATAGAGATGTGGGATGAAAAAGAACCCTTTCTTTTCTTTGATGATCTCAAAGAAAGGAAATCAACCACTATGTAAGGATGGGAACACTTACTTACCTTCTCACCCGATCTACAATCAGTAGCACTGTCACAGCATCCAATATAAACTTCTTCAGTCTACGGGTTCAACTGTAGATGATGAACTCTTGAACTTCATAGAACTATGACAATTTCTAACTCTTTTCTTTTCAAATTCTTGTTGCTTGAAACTTCTTTACAGATTTCTTCTTACCCACGACCTTATTAAATGAATACAAAAGGAAATATACACTAAAATGATAATCATTCTTTTTTTTCAAGAATGAATATCTTGAAAAATAAAATGAAATTACTATGGACGTGGGATAAGGACTTTACCACTTGATTTTTCACAACTTGTATTGTGTCGATATCATGAACTTCACTAGGTCATAATTTTTGCTTTCTTTCGCTTTTGTACCCAAGTCTTCAACATATATAATTCATCTTATTGTATTGTTGCTTTTCTTGAATATAAAATTTACTTTTTCTTGTACTGTTGCTTGCAAACCTTGAACATCTTCAACTTTCCGTCAAATTTGTAATGTTCTACTTGTTGATGATGATATGTTTCTATAGACCTATTCTTGTCGAGAAAATGGTGTCAACTGTAAACAAGACTACAAGATAGAGTTAGCAATTCTGATGACACCCTCATGATTGATGAAATAGCAGTCAAGAGATCAAAAAGTAGTGTTGAAATTAGTACGAAGGTTGATAGCTCATCATTCTAAACGGAAAATTGAAGGTTTGGTGCCTCACTCAAGGTATTGAATGATCAACTTATCTAACACTAAACTCTCTACCGGCGGTTTAAGTCCTTTTTTGTCAGCTCTAGCCTCTCAACAACTAAGAACCCCGAATATAGTTCTCTAATATTTCTAACTTCAGTTATTTCGTTAAGAACTATGTATGTAAACGTAGCTAGAAGTTACTCTAAGATATATAAAAGTTGGAGGTTTCATGCAAATAATTACGAAAAAGTTGAAACTTTTATGCCTAAAAAGTGAATACTTAAGAATCATATATGCTTAACACTCCCCCACACTTAAACTTTACATTGTCCTCAATGTAAACTGACTCATCCAATTTAAAAATCAAGTTGGAATCCTATAATGATATGAAAATTCATAAAAATAACAAGAAAAAGTTCAAGAAGTACTAAACCAATGGGTTGCCTCCCATGCAACGCTTGGTTTAATGTCGTCAGCCCGACGATAAAGAGTACGAAACAAATTTGTTGGGTTTACTCCCATGAAGCTAATAATCTTGTATCCCTGCAAAAAGAAAGAAAAACAAAAACAAAAACAAAAACAAAATTCCTACTAATACACACTAAACATGATCCCAAACAGTTTTAGTCTTGATAGACCGGATCTTCGAGGAGGACAGTTTCCACCTCAGTGTTCTTAAGCTCTAAATATGGTTTGACTCTTTGTCCATTTACTTTAAAAACATTACCTGATTCTGAATTCTCAAGTTCGACAGCCCCATGAGGGAAAAATTCTTTGACATAATACGGGCCTGTCTAACGAGATCTTAGCTTACCAGGAAATAAATACAACCTAGAATTATACAAAAGAACTTTTTTCCAGGTTCAAATGACTTTCGACTAATCGATTTATCATGAAACTCTTTAGTTTCTCTTTGTAAAGATTTTCATTCTCATATGCATCATTCCTAATTTCTTCCAACTCATTGAGTTGAAGCTTATGGTGATTTCCAGTTGTAGACTAATCAGCATTAAAAGTCTTAATTGCCCTGGAGGCTTTATGTTTTAACTCAAAAGGTAAATGGCAGGCTTTCCCATAGACAAGTCTAAAGGGAGACATACCAATGTTTTCTCTAATATCTGCTTAATTTTTCGGTTAGAAACTTCGACTTGAACACAAGTATGGGGATGATATGGTGTAGAAACTTTATGTGTAATGGAGTACTTACTTAAAAGTGTTTTAAAAGATCTATTGTAAAAATGTGATCCTCTATCATTAATAATGGCTCTAGGGGTACCAAATCGAGAAAATATATATTCTCTAACGAACTTGATCACCACATGGCGATCATTCGTCTTGGTAGGTATGTCTTCCACCTATTTAGATACATAATCAACCGCTGATAAAATGTAAACATTACCATTCGAAGTGGGAAAAGGTCCCATGAAGTCTATTCCCCATAGTTCAAATATCTCAACTATCAATATGGAGCTTAACGGCATTATATTCCGCCGAGTAATCCTTCCCAACTTTTGGAACTTGTCACAACTCTTGTAAAACTTGTGAGAATCATAAAACAAAATAGGCCAATAAAATCCACATTGCAGAATTTTTGCAGCAGCTTTCTTAGCACTAAAATAGCCACCACATGCATAAGAATGGAAAAAAGTGATAACACTTATAACTTCATCATTAGGAACACATATATGAATAATATGATCAGGATAATACTTAAACAAATATGGATCATCCAAAAAAAAAATGCTTAACTTCAGATAAAAACTTGGTTCTATCTTGTTTCGACCAATCTTCAGGTAATTGACCAATAGCAAGATAATTAACAATATCATCATACTAAGACAAGCGAGAAATAACAAACAATTTTTAATCAGGTAATGTTTCATACATAGACAAGACATCATCAGAAGACTCTAAAACGATCCTAGAAAGGTGATCTGTTACTACGTTCTCGGAACCCTTCTTGTCCCGAATATCAAAATCAAATTCCTGTAGCAATAATATCCATTTAATCAACCTAGGTTTAGCATCCTTCTTATATAGAAGGTATTTCAAGGCAGCATGATCATAGAATATAATTATCTTAGACCCTAAAAGGTAAGGTCTCAATTTCTCTAAGGAAAACACAATCGACAAAAGTTCTTTCTCAGTTGTAGAGTAATTCAATTGTGCATTATTCAAGGTTTTACTAGCATAGTAAATGAAATTTTGTGTTTTATTCTTAGATTCTCCTAAAAAAGCTCCAAATGCATAATTAGAGGCATCACACATAATCTCAAATGGAAGACTCTAATCAGGCAGTTGTATAATAGGGGCAGAAGTTAACAACAATTCCAGCTTCTCAAAAGCTGCAATACAAGTTTCATCAAAGACAAAAGTGACGTCCTTACCAAGAAGGTTGCATAAAGGGCGTGAAGTCTTACTGAAATCTTTAATAAAACGACGATAAAAACCTGCATGGCCTAAAAATGATCTAACTTCCGTAACCGTACGTGGGGGTTTCAACTTAGAAATCAAATCAACTTCAGCTTTGTCTACTTTTATTCCCTTGGAAGAAACAATGTGACCTAGAACAATTCCTGAATAAACCATAAAATTACATTTCTCCCAATTCAATACTAGATTCTTCTCCTTGCATCTCACTAAGACAAGAGTGAGATGATGGTGACATTTATCAAAAGACGACCCAGAAACAGAAAAATCATCCATAAAAACTTCAATAAACCTCTCTACCATGTCTGAAAATATGCTCAACATGCAACGCCGAAAACTAGCGGGTGCATTACACAACCCAAAAGGCATGCATCTATATGAAAATGTACCAAAGGGACAAGTAAAATTTGTTTTCTTTTGGTCTTCAGGGACAATAGGGATTTGGTTACAACCGGAATAACCATCTAAGAACAATAATACTTATACATGGATAACCTCTCAAACATCTGGTTAATGAATGGAAGAGGAAAATGATCTTTCCTCGTGACTGATACACACATTTTAGTGTCTAAATTGCACCTTAATTTCTAGTGAGTTAGTATTCGATTTTGTGTCTATTACGTGTTTTTATGCTTTTGTAGGTACATTAGAACAATAAATATTTGTGGAAAAATTGGCTCAAAAAGTGTTAAAGGCACCCGGGAAAATGGATCAAGGCACCCACACTTTGGATTGGGCACCCTTGGATCGGGCTGAGCTGGATCGGGTCAACCCAGCGGGTCAACCAGGCGAGTCAACCCAGCGAACCAGGCGAGTCAACCCAGGATCGGCCGATCCAACTCATCGGGATTCAACTGAATCAACTGTACACTTTGAATTCACGTGAGAAACAAGTTTCTTTTGCTTCTAGATTGTTCCAAATGTTAATAGTTATCTCACGCAACTCATAAACATCAAAAGATCCCGTAAAATCAGCTCGGAAATCATGAATTTGGCCGGAATTATGTTTCGATTCTGATTGAGAATTGTGGGTTGTTTTAGAGAGTTCTATTAGGTTTAGAACTCTCTCTAGGGTTTCTACTACCTATATAAACCAAGAGAAGCCAAGAAAATCGATGACGAAAGCCTAGAGAAGAATTTAGAAATTTCCGGCAACTATTCCGTCACCGTCCGGCCACTGCTACTGCACCGGCCGGCTGTTCTTCATCCATCTCTGCCGGAGAAGAAGACTCAGTAACTTTTATAACTGTTGCTGATTTGAATTTTCCTGTTGTC
>JAJJMC010014297.1:1631337-1727746 GCA_023531435.1 Papaver californicum | reverse complement strand
AAGTTCGAGAATCGAACTCTTTATTTACCACTTCTAAAATTACATCAGTGACCTTGTTCAACTTCCTATAGTCAATACATACTCGCCACCCGGTGGTCTGTCGGGTAGGAATCAACTCATTACTTTTATTCTTAACTATGGTGATTCCTGATTTCTTCGGTACAACTTGAACGGGGATGACCCAAGTACTATCTGATATCGGTTATATGACACCCACATCTAGTAGTTTCAGAACTTCCTCTCTCATAACCTATTTCATGTTAGGATTCAATCTACGTTGCATTTCTCTAGATGTTTTATCATTCACTTCCAAGTAAATATGGTGCATGTAACCACTAGGACTAATACCTTTCAAATCTGCAATAGACCAACCTATAGCCATCTTATGTTCTCTAAGGACATCTACCAAGCTTCCTTCATGTTCTAATGTAAGATCAGAAGCAATTATTACACTAAGGTGTTTGCAGGGCCTAAGTAAACATATTTCAGAGTGTTACACAATGCTTTAAGGGTCAAGGTCGGAGCTTTCTCGACAGATGGAATAAGTCGAGATTCGGGCAGAACTAGAGGTTCAATTTTAGGCTTCCATTTATTAGTGTGTAACAGCGGTGTGGAGTCTAACAAGACATTGACTTCACAAATAACACTTTTATCATCAAAATCATGCCCAACGTGAGATAAACAAGCATCTCTCGGATCATCTATATGGTTCTGCAAGTAAGTATCATGGACTATTTCATCAATCATGCAAACAGTTTCATGGTTATCAAGATCAGGAGGAGAGTGTGTAACATAAAAAGCATTCACTTCCATTTCCAACTACCAAAAGTAAGTTCCATAATACCATTCCTACAATTTATGATTGCGTTACCAGTCGCTAAGAACGGTCATCCTAAAATGATAGGGATCTGACCACTGGGTCTTTCACAGGTTGTATATCAAGAATTACGAAGTCCACAGGAAAAAAAAACTATCAACCTATACAAGAACATATTCTACCACTCCTCTAGGAATTTTAATGGACCTATCATCCAATTGGAGTGTAACACTAGTAGGTTTCAAGTTACCAAGTCCTAATTGCTCATACACAGAATATGGCAAAAGATTCACACTGGACCCTAAATCTAACAAAGAATGTTCAATATTGTGTTCTCATATAGTGCAAGCAATAGTAGGACAACCAGGGTATTTGTATTTAGATGGTGTTTATTGAGTAATGATAGAGCTCACTTGTTAAGCAAGAAAAGCGCTCTTATGAACATTCAATTTTCGTTTCACAGTGCACATATCTTTTAAGAACTTAGCATACATAGGAATCTTCTTAATGGCATCTAAGAGGGGAATATTGATTTTAACATGTTTGAACACTTCTAAGATGTCATTAGGGCTGGTTCCTTTCTTACAGCATAATAACCTTTGGGGGAATGGAGCACGAGGAACATAAGTGTTTTCATATTCACCTCTTTCAGTTTCATTGGTGTTTTTTTGTATTAAAGGTGTAACTTTCATCATAGTGGGTGGGTTCCTATCTTGCTCTTTCTCCTTAGGATCACTAACATGGTTATCGATGAACCAGCCGCTTCTTATGGTAGTGACGACCTGGACATGATCGGAGGGCTTAACACCAGATGTGTTTACCTCAAAAGACACCTTTGGGTTAGGATGTGTTTGACTTGGGAACTGTCCCTTGTCTCTCTCACTTATTTTGCAAGCAAGCTGACCTATTTGTCCTTCTAAGTTTGCTATGGACCTTGCAGTAGTCTGTTCTATGTTGTCTAATTGTTTTCGAGTGGCCTACATAAAGAAAATTAAGACTTTCTTCCAACTAGGTACTCATTGGTTAGAAGAATCAGTAGGACCAGATGATTTCTGCGTGAAACCACTAGCATTGTTAGGTTGACCTTCATACTGACCTCTAGACCAGGAAAAGTTAGGGTATCTTCCCACCCTGGATTGTACGTATTGGAATAAGGGTCAAATCTACGACGATTATCTTGGTAGAGAGCATGTGCTTGTTATCCACCATCGTCATGTAGATTTAGCTATTAGCGTCAAAGTAAGACTCTTTTTTGTAGGCAGATTTTGCATATGCCAGAACTGCATGATATGTCCCAGTAAAAAAATTAAATGAAGCTAGATTTCTACCAATTACTACTAGATATACTTGGTACCCAATAGTTGAACCCTCACAATGTTGCTTACTAAACTTTAACGAAAGATAAGATAATTGCATGGTCTGGAAGGATTTCAAGCTATATGACCCATCATAATGTCTAACAAGGGCCTTTACACCAATATCTATAATCAAGCTATACGACCCATCTTATCCTAGAACTGAAGTTTTACCAACATAACATCATTGTTATCTCTTTAACAACTTTGTTCAGCTGCCGGAACTACGTGAAATGGCCTAACAACAACCCCAATGAAACCAGGATTACATCCAATATTACAAGATGTACTTGGTATCCAATATCTCAGATAGTATAATAACATGATTTGGAAGCATTTCTCAACAATGTGGTTACTAACTGTATTTTGAGCTAATGAGAATCAAAATTATTAAAGAACCCATAATGAGAAAAACAAGAAAAATGATAGGAAATGAAAAATTTGGTACCTTAGGGTTAGTGATGGTTGCATTCTGACGGGTTAATCACAGTCCATCTTGTTGAATCTTCAAATTCGAGCAAATCATCGTCATCACTAGTAGTATATACACTTTCAATATCAGCATCATCTTGATCGACAACTTTCTCTCGACCTTGTTCTGGCGCAACATAAGTGATGGTTGTATCAGGAACATCAGTCTTACCCCAAAGAAAATTATCATCATCATCCTGCTGTCGTTCACGTTGTACATCTTCCATTGAATAAGTCGAGTACAAATCCTGCGCTGATTCACTCGGACTCAAATCTGTATTTATATCACGCACCGGCATATCATAATAGTTCTGAGGTTTTATTTTTATCACCGTCTGCCATTGGGACCCCTGTTTTTCATTCACATACATAACCTGTGATACTTGAGATGGTAAGACATATGGTTCATCTTGCCAATAACTTATGGTTTTATTAACAATCGTAACAACTTCATTCCAATCTTTCCTGCATCCCCTATCACTATCTACATCCCGCCAATCACATTTGAAAAGAACAACACGGAAGTCTTCTTTCCAAAGAAGCTATTAGCGTCAAAGTCAATTGGATATCAACTCTATGCACCCCCTTTCTACTAGAAATTGATCTTATGGGTTCCTTTGCCTCCCACTCTTGTGTTTTATCAGACATCATGCAAAAATTAATAACCCTCCTCAGCAGTCTTATCAACAAAATTACCATCGCAAACTGATTCTACCATAGTCATTGTTTTGTGATCTAATCCTTCGTATACAATCATACTGATTCTCAAGGTATCGAATCCATCATGTGGACATTGCAGCAAAATTTCATGGAACCTTTCTAAATAATCATGGAGAGATTCTCCATCTTGCTACGACAAACTATTAAGACTTTGACGTAAGGATGTTGTTCTATGCCTTGGAAAAAATTTATGCAAAAAAAAAACTTAAGTCATCGTATCCCAAGTTTGGATGGAAGAAGATGGTAAAGCATCAAGACACGATTTCGCCTTATCTTTTAAAGAGAATGGTAACAATCTCAATTTCAAATACCCATCAGTCAAGTGGTAGTAAGGGTTTTTATTTTCTCTGCCATAGAAGTTTGGCACAACCTGGATGGTATTAATATTAATTTCAAAGTGAGCTTTTGAGAGACTCTAGTTGGGTACATGTAGTCTCTCAAACTTTTAACTGTAGGGTCTACACCCTTATTATCGGTTCCAGCCATGACTAATGGATTAATTCTAACAAGACGATTATAATGATCTCTATCCCAACCTACCAAGTATATCTTGCATAAAAAAAAAATATAAATCCTAATTGGAAGGGAATTCTAAACAATCACAAGCAAGGATGACGCAACCAAATCAAACCTATTGAATCTAACAAACAAAAAACATGATGGATCCACTTAGATTGTTTCTACACCAGCTTTTAAAATTTCAAAAGGCAACTATTTACAGTTTTAGCAAACCTCTTAGAACGATCTGAATTAGATTAAGTCGAATAGAAACAAGATAAGCTGTAAGGATCTTTGATAACCCTGTCTCTTTGGCAACGTTTCCTTGGGTTACAAGGCGGCTCGAATCTTCTTAAAATAATCTTTCTGAACTTTGAATTATGCTAGCAGAGTAACGAATTCAGTCATTTTGAATGACTTTCCTATAAGCTCGATACCCTATCAGTTTTTTTATAATAAAAAATTTAAGCTTAGGTTCGCGTTTGGTAACGTGTTCCTAAAGCGGGCAAGAAGGAAACAATGATGAAATCCGAGTCCTTATCTTGTATGGCCAGTTCTTTCCCTTTACTAGAAAATAAATTTGTATTCAGTACTCAACATATATGCATTACAAAGGAATCAGAAAATCCACTTGCGGAGGTTTCGTGGATTGATAGAGTTTTACCATCCGTACCAGACGGGCGATGAAACGTTGAAGTCGACTCGGGCCACTGACTCATGTGTCAGTGTACGAACCCAAGGGGTTGAGACAATATTGTAATTAACGTCCTTCCCTATGCAGTTTATATTTAATACTACCCTTTCGTAGGTTTTAAAAATAAAAATAATGTCCAAAAATGTCCAAAAATAAAGGAAAATTACAAAAACAATTAAAGATTTCCAAATACAGTATTTCTAAATTAAAGTAACAAATAAATACCCTAAAAAATAATAAATAAATAAAAATAAACTCTTTGTCTTATTTTCCATTCTTTTAGCTTTAACTGTACTCCTGTAGCAAAAGAATTCTTTTCGTATTCGTTCCAAAACCTGTAGCAAAAGAGAAATACCAAAAAAATCGTAAAATAGAACAAAATAAGGCCCCAATGACTATAGATCGAACCTATCCAATTTTTACAGTGCGATGGTTAGTATAAAAATCTAAAAATAAAACTAATACTAAGAAAAATTAAACTAAAAATCTAACTTAAAAACAACTCACTAGCAGCGGCGCCAAAAACTTGATGCGTCGGAAAACCGACTTTGTTTTACCGCAAGCGCACACTGTCGAAAGATATAAACAAGAGAAAATACGGTTCGTTCCCACGAGGAGTGTGTATTACTTATACTAATTAATTCAAGGAACTTTCGATTCAAAAGATGTTTCAAAAGATATTTTTCCAATTTTTGTAAAGAATTAAACTAACGAATGAATTAAAACTATTTTACGAAGATCGAAATCAATAATAGAAAAGTGTTAAGGTTTCGGGAATCCGTTGTACATTAGGATTTACTTGCATTCATAAAAAAGGGTATCAATTTTACTCGTGCATAGTTGAAAATCTGGCTACTATTGCACGAAAGATATTTCGTTTAAGAATTGCAGAAAAGAATTATCAAAAAGATTTGATTTTTATCAACCTAAGGTAGAATTTCGAAGTACTAGGTATACGTGGCATACAAAGTCAAAGAATATTCATAAAATAATTATCGCGAAAGAGTCACCGAGTTCTTCTACTAATCAAACAATGAACTATGCATGACATAGAACATGAGAAATCATTGAGAAAGTAAAACATTGAAAAAGAGAAAAAACATAGACATTAAGTTTTAGTATTTGAAAACTCTAGTTTTGAAACACAAGCAAATCTATCTTTACAAGTCTATCATTTCACCCTAACAAAGAAATTTAGCTACACATGACTTTATGAAAAGCCATTAAAATTGATTAAGAAAATTTAATAAACTAGTTGTATTAAACAAATAAAACAACTAAACCCTTCTTAGACTCCCGTGTGTTCACGGCCTCTCCCAAAATTGTTTCTTTCTAAGGTGTTCAGCGTCTCCCAAAGCTGTATCTGGCCGACGTCCAAAAAGTCTCTGCCTCTTTTTTTTTCTATGCCCTTTTGAACAGAAGATGAGATAACTTGTGTTGAGAGGAGATATCTCTCGGTTGGTGATGTGCTCCTCTATTATAGCTTCTCAACCCTATAACTTCGAGTCTGATGACCACCTAACAATTCCAGACCGACTCAAACACCTAACGCTCTCAATCATCATCGTTAATCAACTGAACCCACGACAGGGATTTACTCTCAATTATCCTCTCGGTTGGACACTTATCCATCTCTGATTTTTTTTCTCAAGTTATCGAGTTTGATAACAATCACTACAAGAAAAACTGGTTTAAGCAAGTAAGTAGTTTGGGTTGCAAAAAGCCCATATTGAGTCGCTCTAACCCTTATAACGACTAAAAGTGGCCCTCGCTTTGCTGTTGTAAAATATGGGATTTTGAAAGGTCTAGAGCAGCTAGGCAGTCGCTCTAATAATCAACCAACTATCCTAAAGCGAGTATTCTGCTCATTCTTCAGAGCTAGACCAACCACCATGGAGCAAGTAAAATTCTTATCGCTTAATAGCTAGACCAACCAATAAAGCAAGTTAAATACCAATCGCTTCACATCTAGACTGAAATTACATGGAACGACTTGGACTGAAATTGCTTCGTTAAGTTTTTAAGAGACCAAATATATTTGCTCGCTAAAAGCGATTTTTGATTTTGATTGGCCCGAAGTTGGTTGCTTAAGATTTTAAGCTACCATTTTACTCTCTAAAAGCGATTTCTGATTTCGGAGCTATTAAAATACCTAGTTGATAGATACATGGAACAACTTAACATGAAGTTGGTTGCTTAGATTTTTAAGCTACCAAATTGTTTTGCTGCCTAAAAGCGAATTGAGCTATAAAAACCTAGTTGATAGATACATGGAACAACTTAGCCTGAAGTTGGTTGCTTAGATTTTTAAGCTACCAAATTGTTTTGCTCCCTAAAAGCGAATTGAGCTATTAAAATACCTAGTTGATAGATACATAGAACAACTTAGCATGAAGTTGGTTGCTTAGATTTTTAAGCTACCAAATTGTTTTGCTCCCCAAAAGAGAATTATGATTTTGATTGGCCTGAAGTTGATTGCTTAAGTTTTTAATCTACCAAATTTCTTTGCTCGTTAAAAGCAAATTTAAATTTAGATAATCCCAAAATGTAATTGTAATTAAAAGTTAACACTGGACGTTATCACTAATTAAGATTATATAATTAAAATGACAACTTCTAATTAAGATTATATAATTATAAATATACTGATATGTACTTCAGTATCCCCACCAAAAGACATTACCTTTTTACATAACTGGTTTGCCACCCATCCCCGACAAGAAAAAAAAAACATACAAAAGTTATTGGTTCCTGTATCGTCTTAATCTCTCATTATCACTTCCCCAAAAGAACAAAAAACATAGAGGTCCAAACAAAAGACAAAAAAATAGAGCTAGCAAAAGGTATTGTACCTGTTTGTTCACCAAAATGAAACTGCACATGCATAATTTAGTCAGACTCATCCTCCACAGACAATTCATTTTCCTGATTGTCATCAGCATGTCCATCTACCTGCAAATCATGATCATCGACATCATCGTTTTTCTCATCTTCTTGGAAATCATCACCAGTACGTCTATCTTCAACTTCATGTTCATCTAGGGATTCATCTTCCAAATCATCTGGCATAGGTTGAATTCCAATTCTTCAAAGCCTCATTCATATACTCTCTGAGATTACACTCTCTCTGTTGAAGCTTTGAGATCTCCTTGTCTTGCTTTGCAACTTTCTTCTTTTCTGATTCCAGCTGTACTTTGAGAGTAGTCATTTTGTGTTTCATTTCTTTCATATAAGCTGAAGCTGCTGGTAGCAACTTTTGACTTACGAGCACGCTTAGCCCCATAGCGGCGAGGATCAATAACCATTTCATATATTTCTTCAGGCGTGTAGTTGACTTCACCAAGACGAACCTACTCACTCAACCGATTCATTTTTGACTGCATATACATTGTAAAAAAAACAGGAAACTAATTCAAAATTCAACCGATTCAGTTCTGACTGCATATACAGTTCGTATTTAGACCAACAGTAAGTCTCAAGCATTATTCAAATCTGTTAATAGTGAGTGAAGAAAATTTGTACCTGCCAATGTTCACACACTATACCGAGCTTGCTAGACTTATGGGTTACCATGAACATACTGGGTGGATCAACTAGGAGATTTTTGCGCGCATAATAAAATAGAACTTGTTAGTGTACCACAGTAAAAGTAATTGAGACATGAAGAACAAGAAAAAGACATCAGTGAACTATTTAAGATTTGCCCTATCACACGCTTTCTTGGAAAAACTCTGTGTACATCACAGAGTCCATAGGAAATAAAGTAACAGTACTTAAGTTCAAGGGAATCTATGAGAAACAAGAGTCTACTTCACAACATAAACTCTTTGTACATCACAAAATTCTCGAAGAGCAACGATCAATGGCATCCACATTTATCAAGTCCATACGCAATAAAGTAACAACACTTAAGGTCTACTGATAACATCACACTCAAAAAAGAGAACAAAAAATTCAGTGATATTTTAACTTAAAACAAATTATTTCATTTTGCTACAACATATGGAAAATTCAGATGCCGAATTCAGGAATTAAAGCGAACAATAAAAGAAGCCAATGGTATCATCAATCATTAATTAGAACAGTCTTAGATTGATGTTTCCTATTGCAGAAGCTCGTAATATCTTCTCAACAATAGAGTATGTAATCCCCTTGATAACCAAATTTCTTAAACATTACAGAGAGCTAAACATACATGATTGTAACAAGAATAAGACATGATTATGACCTACAACCCTCCGTAACTACAGGCATACATGATTTAAGGATTTCAATGTCAAGAAAGAAAACAAAAAATTCAATGATCTGTTAACTTAAAATAAATTATTTCATTTTGCCACAACATAAAGAAAAGAACAAGGAAAAGACATCAATAAATGAAGAACAATCAAAATACATCAATAAACAATTTAAGATTTACCCTCTCAGGCGCCTTCCTAGAAAAACTCTGCGTACCATTTGTATGGTTCAGATCTTGTGCCTTCCGCGCAGCCTTTGCTTTCTCAGATGTAGCCTACCAATTAAATATGAAAAATGAAAGTTAGGAGACACTCTGACACTAAAAAGATAACTTTTTTTTTGTTTCTTATGATACAGAAACCATACTCATATTTACGGGCAACTAGCAAATATCTGGAAACCACAGTTCCATGTCAAAGGTTAAACATAGATTTATCATCTAAGATGTCAAATCATCAAAATACATTGCAAAAGGTTACAACAGTAAATTTATATACCTTAAACGTAACATCAGTGTTAAAGAAGTCACACATAAATGTCCAATCATCCACATTGCGGATTCTTGGGGATGGATGTAGCAAAGCTTTTTCATGACTATCAAATGATCTATAATGCTTAGCCAACTCAGATCGATATCTCATGTAAGCCAGAACGAAAAATAAATTTTTTAAACAGTGACCAGTGATTAAAAAATTCCATGGAACTAGAAAAAAATAGAAAAAGTTAATTAAGTATTACCCTGACAAGTTTAGATACTCTTGATATCTTTTCTTCAGGTATGTTTCTAAACAAACGCACAGGCAAAGGCAAGTTGTCACTCTGGCGCACCCACTTACCTATGGCTAGAATACATTCAAGGTTGAGTGTACCCACTAAGCCGTTATCAGAAACTTCCACATTCAGTTTATCTTCAGCACTATCTCTAATTGCAACATTAGGCAGAGTGGTAATACCCCTAGTAGTCTCTGTGTAACAAACGAAAAGTAGCCAACAAAGTCAGTTATTACGAAAAATAATGTTAACTATCAACTGTGATAGAAATAGATAAAAGGTAAGAGATTTTACTTTTACAAGGTGGTTGGGAAGAATCAACATCCAAAGGAGAATTATTAGTTCTTGCGAACAACCACGATGGCATAAATCAGGTGATACATGTTCATTATCATCCAACTGAGTTTGCTGTCGACAAGAAAACCGAGGACTCCTACGAGGTGTTGATGCATGTTCAGTACGAGCCAACTGGGTATGTCTTCGAGGACACCTCAGAGGTGTTGAATCACATTCATTACGAGCCAACTGAGAATGTCGCCGAGGAGAGACCCATGGATTGCTGCGCTGCCCAAATGAAAGATTAGAAGCTGAAACAGATCGTTGCTTGCTACTATTTTCAACTTTATCACACAGTGGAAGAGGTAACTGCCTAGAAGAAGAACTTTGAATGCAGTAGTTTTCAACGTCATTACGTGGTGGAACAGATGGTTGTCGCAAAATAGATCGCTGAGTGCCACAGTTTACAGGTTCAACATCCAATGACAATGACCGTTGTGCTTGAATTGAAATTTTTTCCTTTGGATGACTGGCTTCTTGTAACAGAGTACCTCTCACTGGTTGTGTTCTCTTTAAAGGCATTTGAGGAGTTGTTAGACCTTCATCATATCGTTTTCTGGACTTTAATACATTTACAGCAGTACCACCCATCTCTGCAGTAACCCATAAACAAAACAATTAGACATGAAAAATAAATGAAATGAGAAAATAAACAAAATAAAGGAGAAACTAGGATAAAGGGGAAGGAATATTGTTACCGTTTAAAGATCTCATGTGAGTCGGCGCCCTTTGTCGAGTGGTCATCGGATCACTGCGGGGAACTTGCTTTATAAGACCGCCTCTACTTCTAACAATTTCTGAAAATAACCATCAAAGTAAAATATCAATCACTTAACAACCTAAACTTCACAAGTTTACAAACACCCAAAACTCACGGTAAGGGTTTAAATGATCTTTCGTTGTTTCGCATGTTCAACAATGTTGTTCAGTTCTTCCATCCCCTTGAACAGAAGCATGTCTATTATGTACAAATCAGTGAACAAATAAAAAAGATAAACATGTTAAATTCGAAATACAAAAGTTCTGCAATATCATGTTCTATGTCGACTTATCAAGAGTTGAAGGCAACATATCTAACAAACTGAGCAATTAGTCATATGAGACGTGTTGTGGTTTTAACTCAACTATATTATGAGACGTGTAGTGGTTCCTAGTGTGATGTAACAATGTTGATTCAAAGGAAAACAAAGACATTCTCAGTATCCAGGGCTACAAAGTAACTAACTTTCAAAAACGTAAATACACAAAAAGGAAATCAGGGCAGGAAAACAAAAGTTAACATAGCTCATACTAGTACATCAAGAGTTAAAGCTTGAAATTGCACATCAGAAATTTCATAAAGTAAATAACACTCTGAAATTTAAACACAGGAAATATCACAAACGAAAATCTATACAAGGGTTTTCACATGAATATCCATAAAGTTGTATCATCATCTTATCCTAGAACTTAAGTTTTACAATGGTAAGAACCTTTCTTGTAGGCAGATTTTGCATCTGCCAGAATTGCATGATATGTCCCAGCAAAAAATGAAATGAAGCTAGATTTCTACCAATTACTACTAAATATACTTGGTACCAAATAGTTAAACCCTCACAATGTTGCTTACTAAACTTTAACGAAAGATAAGATAATTGTATGGTCTGAAAGGATTTTCAAGCTATATGACCCATCATAATGTCTAACAAGGGTCTTTATACCAATATATATAATCAAGCTATATGACCCGTCTTATCCTAGAACTGAAGTTTTACCAACATAACATCATTGTTATCTCTTTAGTATCTTTGTTCAGCTGCCAGAACTACGTGAAATGGCCTAACAACAACCCCAATGAAACCAGGATTACATCCAATATTAAAAGATGTACTTGGTATCCAATAGCTCAGATAGTATAATAACATGATTTGGAAGCATTTCTCAATAATGTGGTTACTAACTGTATTTTGAGCTAATGAGAATCAAAATTATTAAAGAACCCAAAATGAGAAAAATAAGAAAAATGATAGGAAATGAAAAATTTGGTACCTTAGGGTTAGTGATGGTTGCATTCTGACGGTTTAATCACAGTCCATCTCGTTGTTAGACTCTTCAAAATCGACCAAATTATCGTCATCACTAGTAGTATAGACAATTTCAATATCAGCATCATCTTGATCGACAACTTTCTCTCGACCTTGTTCTGGCGTAACATAAGTGATGGTTGCATCGGGAATATTAGTCTTACCCCAAAGAAAATTATCATCATCATCCTGCTGTCGTTCACGTTGTACATCTTCCCTTGAATAAGTCGAGTACAAATCATGTGTTGCTTCACTCGGACTCAAATCTGTATTAATATCACGTACCGGCATATCATAATAGTTCTGAGGTTTTAGTTTTATCATCGTCTGTCATTGGGACCCCTGTTCTTCATTCACATACATAACCTGTGATACTTGAGATGGTAAGACATATGGTTCATCTTGCCAATAACTTATGGTTTTATTAACAATCGTAACAACTATATTCCAATCTTTCCTGCATCCCCTATCACTATCTATATCCCGCCAATCACATTTGAAAAGAACAACACGGAAGCTACCCACATACCTCAGCTCTACAATATCAGTTAGCACTCTAAAATAATCCTTCTCGATGGTAACACATACTCCAGCGTTTCGTGTCGTTCTTCGATGTTCCCAACGTTTTGTATGAAAGCAGTACCTATTAACCGTGTAAATATTGAAAGCCAAAGCATCTCGACAAGGACCTCCGGCCAATGATAATAGTTCTTCAGTCACCTGACTGGTCTCTTTGTGCAGTTGGGGTATCTGTTCGTTACAGAAAAATCCCATCAAAGTCAGAAATCTGTTTGTGTGGCAAAATAAACGTGCTAATAGTGTTGAATTGAGACTCATTTTACGTTCAAACCATCTAGGAAATTCTTGGGTGCGTTTTCTATGTGTGTGGATAGTTCCTTCAAGCATAGCTTTGTGATCATTGTATATTGCCGTAAGAAAATTAAGCAAATCATATGTGCATGAGAACATTCTCAGATTTTCTAGCATTTTTATAATTGTACATAAGGAAAAAGAGCAAGTAGAGAACACATACTCCTCATATTGGTGCACTTCATCGCAATTCTTGAGAACAACAAATTTCATTTGGTGGAACTCTTCCTCTGAAATCGACGCCACATGTTTCTTACCTTGAAATTGACCGGCTTGTATGAAAACAGACAACTTATTAACTGCTGACTGAAATCGACTGTTATCCTCGTTTCTACTAAGTTGATTAAACTTCGTAGCTAAACTATTCATATGGCGCTCAATTAAAATGAGAGATTCTTCTATTATTTTCCCTTTGGCCATCGAGTCTTCGGGATAAGATTTATTCCGCACATAACACTTTAACTTCCACAAGTACCTGATACATAGCATAGAAAGAACTGTAGCCTAACCAAGCACAACCAACTATAATAACGACAACAGGGAAAAAGAGGAAACCAAATGTAATTGATAACCTCGGCAAAGTTGCCCACCTATCAGTGCCATCAGATCACAGAAACTCAACCAGGACTAGTATGTGTTCAAAAAAAGGTAAAATTTCTAAGGAAAATGACACTGATACTTCGTGCCTCTCAATCGGATACATCCAACGATACTGCACTGGACCACCAACCTTTGCTTGTTCTGGTAGATGAATGGGAAAGTGCATCATCACGATAAAAAAAGATAGGGGGAATATCCGTTCTAACTTGGACAATATGATTGCAATATTGTCCTGCATTTTGTAATATTAAGGACCGTAGCAATATTGTCCTGCACAATATGATTACAATATGATTGCAATATTAAGGATCGTAGCACACAACACTTTGAAAAACATACATAACTCAATCACTGCTTCACACACATCATCTAGCAAATTTCCACGAATTGCTATCGACAACAAATGTTCCAATAGAACATGACAATCGTGACTTTTTAGACCTATAAGCCTCCGCTATTTAAGGTTCACACAACGAGAAATGTTTGATGCATACCCGTCCATAACCTTAATTTCCTTCAAAAGTCTACAAAATGAATCCTTCTTAGTATTCGACATCACGTATGAGGCGTTTGGCACCCTATTCTCGTCGCCCATAAGTCCTTCCGTATACCCAGCCCCTGTAGGTCAAGTCGGGCTTTTATATTGTATTTTGTCTTCCGATTGACCTTCAATATAGTCCCCATCAGAATATCACAAATATTCTTCTCGATATGCATCACATCAAGACTATGGAACAATAAAATCGAGCTCACGTAGGGTAATTCCAGTTGGAAAATGCTAATCTTCTTCCGATTGTGATCAAAGGGTATCTTTTCTAATATACTTTGTTGATTTCCATTCTTACCAAACTCAACTTTCTCTAGCTGATCCAACTGCTCAAGTATTTCAGCACCATTTAATAGCTTTGGTGGTGGTCGTTTCTCTTTTTTTCCATTGAAGGCCGCCTTGTAATTGTGCTATTTATAATCCATTGGAAAGAAACGGCGGTGAAACATGTAACACCACTTACCTACAAATCACATTTCGACAAAATTATAAGAGTTGGGTATACAATCCAAAATAAGTACTAGTCCAGCTCTTACCTCCGTTGCTTAATCGAAGTGAACATGGGTCACTATTGTAACATGGACATGCATATTTTCCCTTGGTACTCCATCCAGAAAGCATGGCTAGGGCATGGAAATCCCTAATAGTACCAATAATATTGCACGACATAGAAAGAACTCTTTCTTTGAAGCATCATAAATGAGAATACTGTGTTCCCATAAATCCTTCAACTCCTTTATTAATAATTGCAGATACACATCAATATCATTTCCTGGTGACTTGGGTCCTGAAATTATCATAGAAAAAATAAAATTGGAATCTTTCATACACATCCATGGTGGTAAGTTGTTGTTGATTAAAACAACTGGCCATGTGCTATGAGGATTCGTCATATTTCTAAAAGGATTCATCCCGTCAGTTGCTAATGTAAGTCTCAGATTGCGAGCCTCGGCTGCAAATACGGGGTGCATCTTATCAAAGCTCTTCCAGTTCTGAATATCGTCTGGATGCCTTAAAATTCCATCATCAATACGTTCTTTTTCATGCCATATCATGTGAGAGCGGTCTTAGGACAATAAACCACCTCTAAATTCTTGCCTTTAAAGAAAAATATTGTACTATCTTTTCAGCAACTTTCTTCTTAGGTTTTCTTGTCGCACTAGTATCTGACTCGTCGCCTACCAGCAACCCATCATTTTTCCATCTGCAAGTATGACAGACAGGGCACTTATCCAAGAGTGAATAGTCTTTCCAAAACAATATACAATCGTTTGGGTAAGCATCGATCTTTTGGTAGGTAAGACCCAAGTCCCTTATGGTTTTTAGAGCCTCATAACAGTTCTTCGGTATTATGGCAGTTGGAAATGCCCTTATCAGAAAACTCAACAGCTCGTCAAACCATTTGTTAGCCAATCTACCACGGGTCTTAATACGAAGTAAGTGCACAGTAAAATATAACCTTCAATAATTCTTACAATCAGGATAAAGGGGTTCCTCGGCCTCCTCCAACAACCAATAAAAATTAGCAGCATCGGAGTTCGAAGATGCTTTCATACCACCTAGCAACTATCCCAATCGTCGTTTTCCGGCACGTTATCTTCAACTGTTCTAGCAGTACCCAAAGGTTCCCTTACCTCTGCCTCCCCATGGTATATCCAATTAGTATATCCTTTCGTGAACCCATGATGCAATATATGTAGAGGCACTTCATCTCGAGAACGGTAGCAATTGGTATTGCAGTACACACACGGACAACGAATTGATTCCATCCCAGGTTGTATATGTTCAAACGCAGAGTCTAGGAAGTTTATGACTCCCTCGGGGAATGCCTCCTCACTCCTATGTATTTTAATCCCACTCTTATCTATCGATGCTATAATATCTGTATCGAACACACACAATTAAATTGAAATGCCAAAATTGATAATCAAATATCTATGCGCGAATGTAAGTTACAAAAAGTACAAACACTACTTGTTAACACAAAATGGAATGCCTAATACTAAGCATTATGTACTGTACCCGAAATACCCAATACTAACTACTAAGAAAGTAAGCATTCTGTATTGTACATGAAATATGGTTTATGTTTTGAATCTGATTTTTTGATGTAGTTATGGCCTTATGGGTCGACGTAATAAACTAAAGTTCACTTAATTTAACAATTAACAAGCAAAGGCCACTGTTAGTAAAATTAAATTAAAAACCCCTAATTTGAAGTAAGCATTCTATACTGTACCCAATTGATGAATTCACCATGAACTATAATAGATGAATAGTAGAATCAAATTAAAAACCCCTAATTTTAATTTTAGGGAAAAATTCATCAAATCAAATAAAAGCCCTAATTTCTAAACATAGTAAGAGAAGTAGAGAACCCTAGCAACAATTCATTCTACTAAATCCTGAACAATACCAGAAACCACTGCACTAAGGATTCAGGAATGCGTACTCTTCTAAACTCTTCTCTTCGACTTCGAGAATTCGACCAAGCTAAAAAAAATCTTCTCTCTGACTTCGATAGGTGCCTGGTGGTGGAAAGGAAAATATGATTGAACCCTAGCTTCGAAATAATTCGTAACTAGAAATTGAGATTATACTACTCGATTCTCCGTAAGAGGGAAATCTAAACTCATTTCTTCGACATCAGATTTGGCGGAGATACAGCTTAGAAGTCTAAGAAGAAAACCTCGCAGTTCTCTTCGTTTTATGTTTGTGAAGTTAAGTTTGTCTGAAATTAGGGAACATTAAAGTTAGAGACATGGAGTTGGGTGAAGTTAGCTAGTGTCAATGGAGGGTGCATGTGGTTCAACACAAAAGGATATGGGTCCATGAGGAAAATTAAAAAAAAGTTCATTTGACCTGTTTTGCTAGAGGTCCACCATTTATTTCTTTTAAAGGGTATAGCTGTATGTATTGCATTTGAAACAATTTCACAAAAAAATAAAAAGAATAATATAAAAAAAACAATTACACGTGGGAAGTTTAATTATTTTTTTTGAAACATAGAAGTTTAATTATTTGACTATTACGTGGACACATCTCGGTAAGATGAATAAAAATAATAAATATAATTATTTCCCGATAATTTTGTAACCATAATAAATATAATGATATTTTCGTAATAAACCATAAAATCCGATCTTTGATTGGTCGGAATAGTCGGGTAATATGTGTGGCATTGCATAATTTTGGTTCACAAACCGACTGATATTGATTTTGGGATTCCAAACAATTTTAAGTCAAAACAAATTTTAGACCTTGATACACAATTTGTTTTTACAATTCGATCTTGTCGCTCGTTCTTGAAACTCGATCTAGATTTACTCATAAATTGATGCAAATGCACTTGCAATTGACGGGATTTTGGATTTCCATGCACATTTTAAAATCTGGGATTTGTTTGGGTTGCCATGCATATTTTAGAAAATGAGATTTTTTTTTGAGTTAATTGTAAAATCTGGATTCCAAGAGGAATTTGGGTCAAAATGGGGAGAGATATCGGTCCAAAATATGCCTTGTGTTTGTAAAACTATCACATGATTATTATTTGTAGATTTACTTGGGAACTCAATATTTATTTCCCGTTTTCGGTAGTAATCTGCGTCCCTGTTGTGTTTTGCATATAGAGCCATACGATTATCGTTCTCAGTGAAAAATTAGCAATTGCCTCGGCTCGTTCATTCTTGAATATCGAGCTACATTTGCTTGGGAACTCGATTTTTAGTTAAATCGCGTACTTAGTTAGCTCATTTGTAATAAAATCCAAGATTAGTCGTTCGATTATGATGGTGATCAATGACGTAACCTTTGGGAATCACCACCGCGCTAATAGAAGAGACATGGGTCATGCTAATGCGTTAGGAAATCTTCCTCCAAGTACAAATTTCCAGCAAATAGCTACTGGCCAACTATGAAATTCGGGTTAAGAGGAAAAAATAGGGTGCAGTTTTGGGACGTAGTAATTAATGTCATGTTTGGTCAATCAATTTTAGACTAATGATTGTTATGTCAAAAGAACATCTTCATACAAGTGTTCAATCTTTAATTTCATAATCTTGTTTGTTATCGGTTCATTCTCATAAACTTGTTCATATTGTTCTCGATGACCTCTTCCCCGGTACCCTAACCCTAAACCTATCGATGTTCGTCATATTATCCTTAATAACCTCTTCCCCTAAGTCGGAATCTTCATCGGTACCCTAACCCTACATATGTGTGTCATATTATCCTTGATGACCTCTTCCCCTCACCGGAACCATAAACCGATGTTCGTTGTATTATCCTTAACAACCTTTTTTTCTAAGTTATAATATTATCATAACCCTAAGCCTACCGATGTTCGTCCTATTATCCTTAATGACCTCTTTCCCTAAGTCAGAACCTTCACCTTTACCCTCACCCTACCGATGTTTGTCATATTATCCTTGATGACCTCTTACCCTCACCAAAACCCTAAACCTGTCGGTGTTCGTCATATTATCCTTAACGATCTTTTTATAAAATTATAATCTTATCGAAACCCTAAGCCTACCGATGTTTCGTCCTATGATCCTTAATGACCTCTTTCCCTAAGTCAGAAATTCACTAGAATCTTAAACCTACCGATGTTTGTTATATTATCCTTAATTAATAACCTCTTTCACTAAGTTGGAATCTTCATCGAAACCCTAAACATACCTATATTGTTCATATTATGTCTTTAATGACCTTTTCCACTAAGTCGAAATCTTTACCAGAGTTCTTTCGTCGATAACAATATCCAAATTAATTTACATATATTCTTTGTATTTTTTCGTATTGAAGTTTGATAATAAAATTGAATGCACTAGTTCGTTTTAGCACAAAAAGAACCGCACATGCTTCTCACACACTTGTCTCAATCCATATGAGAATCCAAAACCGAATTTGGACCATCCAAAAATTTCCATGATCCGTATGAGGTGCCTTATCCACCGTTCAAAACTTCTTTTCAAAACCCTAAACGTTTTTTTTCCCTTCATCTTCTTTTCAAGTAGTGTTTGTACTTTTCCTGTAACCTTTTGTTTAGGATATGAGATTTGATAGTTTTATGACTGTTACTCTTATACTTTTCTGCACCCATGATTGTTTAGTTTCTTTGATGTAATTTAGTAGTGGTAAATAGTCATGTTTCATGGATTTTCTTTTGATCATTGGGCAGTATGTGATGGGGAACAAAGGACTTGTGCAGGATATTGGGACCAAGGATCAAAAAGTCTCTGACTTCCTTAAGAAGGTCTACACCATCAACTACTTCTAAATCTGAGAACACGACCTAACCCACCCTCCTTGTCCGGCTTCTCCTATATTTTGTCCTGGCCAATATCGGATTACATGTTTTTTTGTTTTTATTTTGTCCTGTAAACTTCAGGAATAAAATCAAACACTTGAAACTCTTGTTTGTGTTTCATCAAAAGCAAAAAGAAACTTTTGTATGTCATGTTTTATGTGCTCAATCAACTTTATTTCTGATTCACCTTCAGGTTGCTTGTTTGGTTTTATTTGGTACGATAACTGAGATAAGTCGGACTTAGTACAGAAGATAAGATCAAAACTTTGCATTTTTTGACAACGAATTTCTACTTGTTAAGGAAAATTTGTAGATAAATTGTATTCAAGATAAAATAGAATTGATAAACACACTGAAACATAAAAAAGTTATAGCCAAATTATAGTCAATTTAGTCGACTCATGTTAAAAAAAAAATCAATTTGTGCATCAAAACATTTGCTCATAGTGAATCAAAATATTGATTTAAACGAGTTTTCATGTTTCCATAAACAAATCCTAATAAGATTGTTGGATCAATACCAAGATCTCAAATGTCTACTTCAGAAACTGACTTCTCTTTTGAAATGGTGGTGGCGGCTTAAACTTAGTTGCTGGGAGAGGTTTTACCAAGTAATTTATTTTATGGTTGCTACGAGTATGTCCTCAAAATAAAGAGCTACACGAGCACTTTTCTAGATGCTATTGATTACTTGAAAAGGGGATCTAGCGATCAAACACATCTGGCCATGGCTAAAAATTAGTCGAACAGCTTTATAGCATCCAAACTATTCGGCAGTTGCAAGTTTTGTAGCTTAAACTCTTAAAGCGACTAAAATATTGGGCTCTTGCTAACATTTAGAGCAACCAATTCATTTTTGTTGCTACGAGTCTGTGCCTCCAAGTAAATAGTTACATGATCACTTTTTTAGCTGCTATAAATTACTTGAGAAAAGGATCTAGCGATTAGACACATTTTTTCGTGGCTAAATATAAGTGGACACAGGTTTATAGTCGTCAAACTATCTGGCAGTTGCAACTTTGGCTGCTTAAACTTTTAAATCGACTAAAATTTTGGGCTCTTGCTAAGAGTTTGGTCGCTTAATCCAGGTTTTCTTATAGTGAATTCAAACTCCTTAGCCGCCTTGAACTCTACTTTCCCTGATTATCTCTCGACCTCGCCCAATAGTCTCTCTTCTCTGATCAACTTCTCTCCCTGTTAACTCAACAACCAACTTCTCTCGAGCCAAACCATCCATCACAGACTCGAGCTTGAGTATCACCACCACAATCAAAGGCTATTACAGTCTTTACATACTCAACTGGCCAGTTACTTCCGTGAATCTTAACTTCCGTCAACAGCTTAATTGAGTTCGTCACTGCTATTAACTATTTTCTCTCGACCACCATCATTTCATTATGAACTGCCATTCTCAGTTCGATCTATGTTTCAACTTCGGTTTACAATATCATCTCACCAACAACTTTACTTCCTCCATTCAACAACAGAAACTCATCGCATCCACCATCAATAATGGCAGCACCATCAATGATTATTTCTGATGACAAAAATCACCATTATTCTCAGTTTTATCCATGAACTGTCATAAATCTTCATCTCATCTTCTCTAACTATAGCACCAAAAACTCAACTCCGAACTCAATTCCACTTCTTTCAAAGATGCAACCTAACAAAAGACATAAACTACAAAAGTAATAATAATACACAATAATTCACACAAAATCTAGCAAATAAGTATAAGGAAATGATACTTAAGATATGTAAATGATGCACCACTCATAAATCTTAACATGCTTCTTTTAAAATATTTCTTTAATATTTATTAAAAAAAACATGGGTTAGAGTTTTTTTTAGGGGTTACTGATTACTCTGATCTCCATAATGTGTTTATGACCTCCTTTAGGTATTAAACAATAGGAATAAATGATAAACCACTTAATTAACATGTGTCGGGTTTAATATTTGCTTACTTTGCTTGATTTGCACTGATTCTACTTTTGCTTGCTATGCATTGATTTCTTAGACTTCATATGTAAACGAATATGGTTTTCGATGAGAATACTAGTGAAGTGGATTACAGAGATAAATCTGTTACAGGTAATTTGGGATCATCTTGTTGATGTAGTATCGATAGGGTCCCATGATAAACCAATTTCCTCCCACAAGCACTCTTGAATATACTGGGGCACTTTCTATGTCTAATGAGATCTTTCCAATATGATTTGCATATATTGGAAAAAAAAGGAATATGATCTGTAGAATTAATTTCCAAATGGACGTTTCACATTATAGTGCAATCTGATCATTATTGTTGTTATTGTTGTTGCAGAGAACATTCAAGCTGGAGAGAACCCACTGTAGTACTTGAAGGTGGTCCTTTAGAAATCTTGGAGCCAATTATTTTCTTAGTGGAGAGATTAGTTAAGTAAAGATCCGGACTATCAGCCCGCGCTACCCAGACTTCAACCACAGCCTAGGCCTAGGTGTCCTCTTTATGTATATTGTACTTATAGATGTTTTGAATATATTTTGGGATATTTTGAATATTAATGATGTGAATTTTAATTATCCAAAATTAAATATGTAATTTTTTTTCACGATATTCTTATATAAATTACCCTCTAGCAACCTGTAGTGAGATAAGCAACTTAAGTAACTAAATTTGTAGTGGGATGGGGCTTTGAGAAACAGAATTGCCAGTGGTTTAAGCCTTCAGTTAACAAAACAATTGTAAAAGATTGAACCCTTTATCAGCAGAATATCCATTGGTTAAACCCTCATCCAACTATACCAATAATGCCCAAAACAACTAGATCATATGTGGGTAGAGCTTGTCACCAACTACCTCAAACAACTAGATCGTTTATGAGTGGATCTTTTCACCAATGTAGACACTTCACCAACCAAAGATCTAGCAGCTACAAATCCTAATCAACCAAAACGTTGTTGGAAAACCCCTTCACCAACTCGGCGATTAACTATTAAATTGTTGGAAAACCCCTTCACCAACCGAACAAAAGCATCTGAAATTCTTCTACAAAAGCTTAAAATCTTGAGCAACTAAAATCTAGTGGAGGAAACTCTTAACCATCGAAATATTTAGTGACTATAATTTTTAGCCGACATTTGGAGCCAATCAAATCCAGTGGGTTCTATTCTCTAGCAAGTGATATTATGTTATAGTTGGCTACCTCTGCTAACAATGTATTACTTATGGAAATTACTCCCATGCTCTCTTCTTCCTCTCTCACTTATGGAAATTACTTGGAGTTGCCAAGGAAGATGAGAAAAGAACCCTAGCAAATTTGTTGGAGAAATTAGAGGTTTTAAGCTTAAAAATTTGTTAAGATTTGTTGTTACAAGTCTTAGTGTTGATTTGCATGAAAGGTAAGAGACTTCTTTCTCCTTTTCTAGTCAAATTAAAATTTGGGATAATTTTAATTTGTTGATGTTTGCTTGAATTGAGTTGAGATTATTGTATTTTCTTTGTTTTAGAGCAATGGTTAGCTAACCAAATACCTCAATTTCATATTTTTAACTTTGATTTGAGATATTTGAGAATTAGGGTTCATGTTGGAAAATTGGGGATTTTTGTTATTATCCATCACTACAAGAAAAACGGGCTTAAGCGTCTAAAATCTTAGCAAGAGCTCGAAAAATTAGTCGCTTTAATAGTTTAAGCATCTAAAATTGCAACTGCCAGAAATTTTAGCGGCTATAAACCTGTGTCCACTATTATTTAGCAACGACAAAATGTGTTTCATCGCTAGATCCTTTGTTCAAGTAATTTATAGCAACTAAAAAAGTGATCATGTAGCTATTTACTTTAAGGCACTGACTCGTAGCAACAACAAAATAAATTGGTTGCTCAAAACTCTATCAACAACTAAGTTTGAGCCACAACCAAATATGTTTAATTGCCAGATCCGTTTTTCAAGTAATTTATAGCAGTTAAAAGTTGATCATGCAGGTATTCACTTTGAGGCACCGACTCGTAGCAACAACAAAATAAATTGGTTGCTCAAACATCTCTCAGCAACTAAGTTTGAGCCACAACCAAATATGTTTAATTGCTACATCCGTTTTTCAAGTAATTTATAGCAGCTAAAAAATTGATCATGTAGCTATTCACTTTGAGGCACCGACTCGTAGCAACAACAAAATAAATTGGTTGCTCAAACCTCTCTCAGCAACGAAGTTTGAGCCACAACCAAATATGTTTAATTGCTACATCCGTTTTTCAAGTAATTTATAGCAGCTAAAAAATTGATCATGTAGCTATTTACTTTAAGGCACAGACTCGTAGCAAGAGAAAATGAATTGGTTGCTCAAACCTCTCTCAGCAACTAAGTTTAAGCCACGACCAAATATGTTTAATTGCTAGATCCGTTTTACTAAGTTTGAAAAATAATCTTAATTTAAAAAAAAATCAACAAAGGCCTTAAAATTGTTGGTTCAATAATACGATTCCCACAACGGAATTATATGTCGACGAAAATGGATGTGTAAACTAATAACAATCACTCTTTTCATTTTTCTTCTTGGATTTGAGAATAAAACCACATAAGCATTCTTCTACCCACATACCAAATAGGTACTGAATTTACTAATTTCATCTCAATTCCTGATTTTGGATTCTCCTGTTTTCTTGAAATTTACTTCTTTTATTTATGTAATTTTATAAATGTAGGATTGCTGGTGCATCTTTAGTAATTCCAATGATTAATTACTGGTGGCCTTCGTTTCCTTCAAATTTATCTGCAACGGCCTTTAAAGGATTTCCCTTGCAAGATAAATGGGCATTTAGGGTAACTCATTACGTACCTCAGTTACTTCATTGGTGGTTAACCCAGAAATGGTTTCCTTCTCTGTCTACTTTAAAGGGGAAGCTAGATATGTTTAGTATCTCAGACAGAGAGATGCTGAAAAAGATTGCTGAAAACCCCAATCCTAATCAGGTATTGATAGATTATATAGACATGGCTTATTCTACAATGTATACATCTTATTACATTGTCATTTTGATGCTGACTTCTAGCTTAATTTTCAGGGAAAGGGAACACAACAGGTATTTGAGTCTCTACACAGAGATTTAATGGTGGCATTTGGAAAATGAGATTTTGATCCTATGGAATTAAAGAACTCGTTCCTGGAAATGAGCATATTGTTCAAATTTGGCAAGGTTATGAAGATAAGATTTTTCCATTTATACTACAACGTTACGTTTCAGAAAGACTGCCATGGATCAAGTACCGCGAGGTTGTTGATGTTGGTCATTTGATGTCTTACAACACTACTATATCGGATGCCATCTTAAAGGCTCTCTTGATAAGAGAAGAACCACCTTTCACATAGCAAATTCTCTTTCGGGTAAAGTGTAAATGAGATGCTTGTTAAGGTGTAAGAGTCTGAGATACCAGTGTAACTTTCGCATTAATATTATCATTAATGCCTCATTATATATTTATCACTTTGAAAGTTAAGGTTGACCATATTTCAACCAAGAATATCATTGTATTTTATCCCTTACAAGCGTTATACTTATACATGACTCTTCATTTAAGAAAAACATAGCAGTCGCACCAAGGCACTATAAACATTACCATCAGAATCCAAAAGAATAAACTGCAAATAAAAACCATCGCATTGTTGTTCATGGATCTCTTTTATAGACTACAAAAGACTTGTTAATATGCACATTGTTGTTTCAAGGATCAAAATCACAAGAATACTTTTGAGACAACACACTAAATTCACCACAAATTTCAACAAAATGACTACTTAGGAAGTGCTCTCCAACCAATATCTCGTCTAAAAAATCCTTCTGGCCAGTTAATTTTTTCAACAGTTCGATAAGCTTTATCCCGTGCCTCTTTTAAATCTTTTCCTGTTGCTGTAACCCCAAGAACACGACCTCCAACAGCGATGAAGTTTCCGTCGGAGTTGGTTGATGTTCCTGCATGAAAAACTTTAACCAAAGAAGAAACTTGTTTTTGTTTTTGTTCGTGTTCTCTTTCTTCTTCTTTTAACATTTCTTCTACATATTTGAGATTCCGAATTACAGTACCCTTCATGTAGTTTCCAGGGTAGCCTTTACTTGCCATCACCACCACCATGGCTGAGTCAGAGGACCACTTCAATGACACATTATTAAACTCTCATCGGCAAGCTGCAAGTAGAGCTTGTGCTAAATCCGATTCCAACCTAACCATCAAAACCTGGGATTCATAGTTCAACAAACAGAATCAGAGAAGTGGGAACAACTAAATTATAAGTCTGAACATATTAGGTCTACAATTAAACAGATTAATTAGTGATGGAGAACAGTCGAACTCTTTTTGTGTGACAATCCATATATTTTAACAAAGTCAAAGATTGCACAAAGAGGTCCATCAATATTTCGATAAGGTAAGGTCATTATTAAAAGGTTTTATGCACCAAGATATACTCTACATACATCCTATATAGTATATACTAGGGAGGAAATATCGAACCTAGTAATAATCAAACAAATAATAAGAAATCTAACCTGGCATTCAGGGTCTCCAAACCGCACATTGTACTCTATAAGTTTTGGTAAACCAGTTCTCTTTTCAATCATGAGACAAGCAAATAAAACTCCAACAAATTTACATCCTTCCTCAGACATTCCTTTCACTGTAGGCAGAATTATAGAATCTACAAACCAATATGCATAGAGTACCCAGCAAAAGATGAACAAAAATGAAATAAAAGAAGCATATCCTTCAGCACATATAAACGTCTCGGATTAAAATACTCCCAATATAAAACTCACTCGGATCAACAAGTTCACCTAGCTCTTTGTTACCTCAGAAAGATTTTAAATGAGTAACCTGTCCATATAAACATTACAGACAAAAAATCAGCACTAAAGAAAATAAAAGAAAAAATGACAGTAGAAAAAAATGAAAGGAAAAAAACACCATGACATAATTAACATAATGTCTAAATCTTAAGACAACTCAGCATTTTCAATTCATCACCCTAATAAGAAAAACTTACACTTATAGCTTGTCTTCAAAATCAGGCAGGGGGGTCATCTGAGCCTTCAAACCATTCCTCTTCCTGATCTGTCACAAGGTCTGGAGCTTGAGTGCCTGGCTCCAAAGAACATATTCCAATGTATATCATAATGTTTGTCTGCCCATGGCGTGGGGTGCTATGCAACATTAAGACAAGCACTGTGACCAATACTGAAGCCATATATAAAAGAAAAGCTGGAAAAAATATACAAAGTTAACCTCCAAAAGGAAAAATAATTCAAACTAGTCCAAAATAATCTCCAAAAGAAGAAAACGGGAAGATGCAAATTGACACAGTTTTGCAAGTTTGAACCAATTTACCTGGCTGTATTGCTAAATCCCAGATCTCCAAAACTGAAGTTAAAGGGTGTTCATCAGGGGCATGAAGAAAAACCATAGTAGAACCCACTATACATAAAATGCACCCCACCAAGCCCATCTTCTGTAGTTTCTCCTGCAATATGAAATGTGCTAGAACAACACTATACCAAAATGCGAGGACATAGTTTTGTGTACTTGTTGTTGCTCACCTGCTCATTCAACAATAAAATCAACAATATAAGAAAAGAGAAAACAAAACCAAAGTGAATGCAAACCAAAGTGAATGCAAACCAAACAAAACAAAATCAACAATACACAATCAAAGAATCTCCTGTCTTACATACCACGGATGTTGCAGGTCCCAAACGAAAGTGAATGCAAACAAAACCTACAAACCAATTCAGATCAGAAATCAAGCATCAAAGTATCAAATTCAAAACATGAAAACAAGACCAAGAGAGAGATGTTACTGTTTTGGCGATGACAGCACCCCCAACCTTCATGAAAAGCATCAACTTGTTCTATCCATTATTCTAGATTCGGAGGTGATGGTGCAGTTGATGAAGAGAGACGAAGAGAGAGAAAAAAAAACGAAAATGAAGAGAATTGTTGTTTAGGGTTTTGAAAAGAAAGGTTTAACGGTGGATAAGCCACCTCATACGGATCACAGAAATTTTTTGATGGTCCAGATTCGATGTTGGATGCTCATACGGATTGTGTGTTAGTTACCATTGTGTATTAGTTACCAAAGTGTGTTAGTTACTATTGTGTGTTAGTTACAAGGTGAATAACGGATTTCGGATGTCGGAAGCAAAACGTAACGGATTTTGGAAATAGGATTCATCAAAAATACTTGGGTTTTTTAATAATTAGGGTTCTTAGTTTATCAATTTCACTTGAATACACTCAAAAATTGATATAATTTGAGTAAGATCGATCAAAATTGAGTGTATTCAAGTCGGTTCGATAAAAAATTGAGTGAATTTTAGTGAGATTGATGAAATCATAGTTTCATATCGTTAGATTTGTTAGATTGATAAAAAAATGAATAAGTTTGATCGAAATTGGATAAAATTCAATAAATATAGCGAAATCGAGTGAAATTGATGAAAAATTGATATAATTTGAGTAAGATCGATCAAAATTGAGTGTATTCAAGTCGGTTCGATAAAAATTTGAGTGAATTTTAGTGAGATTGATAAATCATAGTTTCATATCGTTAGATCGATAACAAAATGAATAAGATTGATTGAGATTGAATAAAATTCAATAAATCAAAGTAAAATCGAGTGAAATTGATGAAAATTGATATAATTTGAGTAAGATCAATCAAAATTGAGTGTACTCAAGTCGGTTCGATATAAAATTGAGCGAATTTTATTCAGATTGATGAAATCATAGTTTGATATCGTTGATTTGTTATATCGATAACAAAATGAATAAGCTTGATTGAGATTGAATAAAATTCAATAAATCAAAGTGAAATCGAGTGAAATTGATGAAAAAATGATATAATTTGAGTAAGATCGATCAAACCTGAGTGTATTCAAGTCGGTTCGATAAAAAAATTGAGTGAATTTTAGTGAGATTGATTAAATCATAGTTTCATATCGTTAGAATTGTTAGAGAGCAGAACCGAAAAAGTGAGAGAAAGAGATAGAAGAAAAAATGAACTAATTTCACTCAAATTACTTAGAACCTTATTTAGTTTTATCATTTATGTATTAACATGTTTAGGTTTGGGTAAATCAAAGTTGAATTATAGCAAGATTAAAAGAAAATGGAGAAATTGAAATTTCAGTCCTTTTGAATTGTATCCGAGAGAAATTGAGTGAGGCCGACCGATGTTAGATAAGATCGACGAATAACAGACGAAATAACGTGAAGTTGATGGAAATTCGGTTTGAATTGATAGGTAACCATATAAATCCTTGAAATGTAGGATAAATCTAGTGAGGTCGAGTGGTATTGGATAAGATTGACGGATAACAAACGAAATAACGTGAAGTTGATGGAAATTCGGTTTGAATTGATAGGTAATCATATAAACCCATGAAATGTAGGATAAATATAGTGAGGTCGAGCGGTATTTGATAAGATTGATAGGTAACCGGTAAAATTGACTAAGATCGATATATAATCGGTTAAAATGATGGATAACTAGAGAAACCGATAAAATCCGAGAGAAATTGAGTGATGCCGACCAATAATGGAATTAGGTGAATAATCAGTCAAGGTAAATAAAGTAAAACAAATTAAGTAAAATTGGATTTAATTTGTGGATAATTAGTCGAGGTAAACATGATATAATTTCACCAACAATATGTCTTTGTCATATTATCCTTGATGACCGACACCCTAACCCTGCCGATGTTTGTCATATAATCCTTGATGACCTCTTCCCCTCACCAGAACCCTAAACATGTCGATGTTCGTCATATTCACTTCAAATTAGTCACTCAATTTTTTAAGTTATCAATGTTCGGAATAGTCGAGTAATATGCATATTATGGTCGAAATAGTAGGATAATATATAATTTTGGTCGATTTTTTATTGATCGGAATAGTCGGGTAATATGCATATTACTAACTAACGTCGGAAACGAATATTTCTATCGTAACGTAACGAATTTTGGAAATTAGGATTTATTAAGAATATTTGTTTTTGTTTTTTATAATTATGATTCTTAGTTTGTCATTTGTTTATAAGTTATGATTTGATGAAATGGGTTGAACCCCCAACAGATGTTCAATTAAAAGGAATTGAGATGTAGCTTAATTTTTTGTATAAAGTTAAGCTTTACCCAATAACAAAAAATATATGAGGTGTACAAGACAAACATGACGGTTCGAGGGTTCGGGGTTCAGGGTTCAGGATTCAGGGATCGGGGTTCAGGGTACCCTAAACCTGAACCCTGAAAACTTAAGAGTCGTTAAACACCAAGGATAATAAGGTGTACAAGACGAACATGTCGGGTTGAGGGTTCAGGGTTCAGGGTTCAGGGTACCCTAAACCTGAACCCTGAACAGTTAAGTGTCGTTAAACACTAAGGATAATAAGGTGTACAAGAAGAAGATGACAGGTTGAGGGTTCAGGGTTTAGGGTTCGGGGTTCAGGGTTCAGGGTTCATGTACACCTTATTATCCTTGGTAACCCCTTCCCCTAACTCGTTAAACTTATCGGATACGCAAAATGGGATGTCTCATGTGTGCAAAAACTTAAGAGTCGCAACATTAACTCTAAAATACGAGACATCAAGCTCTGCGTCCCAATTCCTTTCAATTAGGATGATCATATATTTTTTGTTATTAGGTAAAGCGTAACTTTATACAAGAAATTAAGCTACATCTTAATTCCTTTCAATTGAACATCTGTTGGGGTTCAACCCAATTCACCAAATCATAACTTATAAACAAATGACAAACTAAGAACCCTAATTATACAAAAAAAAAAACAAATATTTTTGATGAATCCTAATTTCATAAATTCGTTACGTTACGATAGAAATATCCGTTTCCGACATTCGAAATCCGTTACCGACCTTTCAAATTTTCATTTCAGTAAGATGGTAACTAACACACACATTGATAACTAACACAAAATGGTAACTAACACACAATCCGTATGACCATCCAACAACGAATCTAGACCATCAAAATATTTTCCTGATCCGTATGAAGCACCATCACCACCGTTAATGTTTTTTTATCAAAACCCTAAACAAAATTTTCTCTTTCATTTTGGGCATTTGCTTTTCTCTCTCTCCCAATTTGAGCCGCCTTAGGAGAAAACTAGGGTTCCAGGTACTGAAGGGAGATCCAGATAGACCTGATGTTGCACGAGTGAAGTTGAGGGAGATCAAATACAAGATTGAGAGGAGGAGTACTTCCCTAGATCAATCGAATGACATTGTGCCTGTGAAAGATGTTGTAAAGATTCTAATGAGCCATTTCAAAGTAAGTTCCTTCAATCAAACTTCATAAAACTTTCTTAATGAGTTTGGAGGATTCTCGTGTTATGTCTTACTCGGCACAATTATTTGCTCGCTAATTATTAGGAGAAGCAAGGTCCTGTATAACACATATTTAGAAGAACGTTGTTCATAATTGACCGCCACCACATAGAGCATTCTGGTTTAATCTGTGTGAAAGCACAATCTTGTATAGTGATGGGTGGTTCACCTAGCAAGGTAAGATCTAGATGTTAGCTTCTTATTGGTATAGATTTTATTTCGTGTAACATTCCTTACCCAAGTAAACAGAGAATTAGTTCTTAATTTCGTGTAAGATCTAGATGTTAGCTTCTCTTATTAATCTTAACTTCAGCTAAGTGAATCTATGAACTTAGATTTCAGTTTCAGTAGTTTTTGTGAGTTATGTTTGATATCATTGTTCTAATCTTGTTTCTCTATGTGATATACTTGGTTTTATGTTCTGATTGGTATGAGTGTTTATTGGCATATGTGTCCTTGTTGACTGTCACTTGCTTAGCACCACTATATAGTTGAACGATATGGGTATTTTGTTTGAATTATTGTAGTTAGTAGTGGGTTGGGATTATGGGTGAAAAATGATTGAGTGTTGTGTTCTTACTTGTTTGATTTTTTTGGATTTGTAGGTTGAGTATTATTTCAGTAATGCAAATTTTGGCGAATTCTTCGAAGCTTAGAAGTGGTTAGATTCATTTAACTGTTTTCTGTGATCATGTCCTGCACATTAATATCATATCTACGTGTCCGTTCACATGTTGTTTTGGTGCTGAAATCTGCAGGTTGTAAGTGAAGATGGGAAGAAGGTCGGGCGTCAAAATCAATTCACCGAGTTAGATTTGGAAGAATTGCAGGTAATATCACTAACTACTTAGTAACTTTGATGTATGTTGGTTGTATCATAAAGAGCAAGAAAGTAACTACCTAGTGTGCCTTTCTTTTTGAGTACTGATATCTTATCCTGTGCTGTGAATGTAGAACACTACTGAAATTTTAATTAACAATCTTATACATGGTTGGTCATTGGTACTTTTTAGTTAATAACTCTAATATTTCATTATCTGACACTTTGAAGAAAGAAGATGCTGCTCCTCTTCCTGCTTCTCATAAACTATTCGAGATAGCATGTTCCAACGAGTCCAACATTGTTATGTATCATGTGTAGATGTAGTGTCTATGGTTTATTCGTTGTTTGCCTATTTTTATTTAGGAATAAGTGTTTTAGATTTCTGATTTTTATCTATTGAGTTGTTTATAGCATCATGGGTCAAGTTTTCTGTGTTTAATGATTTTTACAAATTCAGGCATTCAAGCATTTCCCTGGAAATGCTGGTAAAGTTGATCAGAGTCTATGGCCATGTGATTCATTCCACATTGTTAGCGCCTTCATCTGTTAGCTTAGATCTTCAACAAGAACAAATGTGTGCCAAGTTGTTGACTTATCTTATTTAAAGTTAGTTGACAAATTATTAGAATTACTGTCTAAACTAAATTATTAGAAAAGTAGATATTGCTCCACTTGTGAATTGACCCTAGACATTTCTGGTAATGTTGGAAGCAGTTATTACTCCAAGCTCTCATTAAGATGTTTTCCTTTTCACTTTTCAAGTTTCGAAATTTCTACCTAAATGTTTGTAAACGATCACTTATTTAATATTATTATTCATTTCACAGTTAAGCCTTTGCAGTCATTAAAGAAAGCCATGGATATTCCTGTACGTTTAGGATGGAATGGCGATCCATGTGTTCCTCAATAGCATGCATGGAGTGGAGTGGACTTCCTGTTTGACGCGCCTCGCTTCAAATGGGTCATATATGGACTGTAATTGCTTATCTCCACCTTGTTCGGTGTCTTAAAGATACTATATCGTTAGGTTTTAGTGTTTTATGGTTTATGAAAAAAGTGAGAATTTAGTAAGATAAAAATCTCAAAGATATCTCATTTGATAAGTGTTTCTGTCATTCTTTTGTTTTGCCTAAGACCTTTATTTCTTTTTCTGATCAATCTCATGTTATTTGTTCTAACAAAGGAAAGAGCTTGGTGTCATAAATACTAGTGAGTTCACTGAAAATGTTGTTTCTTAATTTCAGGGATCTAAAAACGGTAATTTTTATTCTCTAACTGATAGTTGAATTTCCCGTTGTTATTGATTTTCTTGAAACGTAATCATTGCAACCATTTTCTTCATTAGATTAATATAGCGACTATTATACTATTAAGTTTTTCTTATTTGGCCAAGAGATTTGGATTGTTGCCATCTGATTTAGGAATTGGTAACTATGTTCATTTATCTCTGTCATATTAGTATTATCCATGTTTTCCCTGAATTTTTCTTACTGTAAATTTAATTTCCAAATGGATGTGTCACGTTAACTAACCATTATTGTTGTTGCAGAGAACACTCAAGCTGGAGAGACCTCACTGCATTTGAAGGTGGTCCTTAAAAATCTTGGATCCAATCATTTTCTTATTGGGCAACTTAGTTTAACTCCGCCCTTTTCTCCCGTTACATATTTACAGGGGGTTGTAGCTGCAGAGACTGGGGGAGCTTTAGGTGGTATGGTCAGGCAGCTTTCATTGATCAGTTTGAAAATAAAGGCAGAAGGGTTAGCTATAGAACTCCTGAGAGCGCCACAGCGGCTAGGAAGCTATTGGATAGACAAATGTCTATCAATAGTGTGGCTAAGAAGGTAAAATTTATTTTATATTCCGTTTGAATGTAGAGGTATCTTTGATTCAAATTGTATTTGAACAAGTCTTCACATCTTAAAATAAAGATACTTTGATATCACCCATCAAATGACCAAGTCTCTTACATAAGGGAAATAATTAGGTGATGGTCTGCTAGTAGTTTCATTATTCTTCTTAAACTTTATACCTCTCAGGTAATATTACATATTTTAAAGCCTCGTGGTTGGAAGCCTCCTGTCCGCAGGCAATTTTTCTTAGATTGGAATGAAATTGCCGAGCTTTGTGATTGTGCCGAACGAATATTTTCTACTGAACCAAGTGTTCTAAAAATCAAAGCTCCTGTGAAGATATTTGGTGATTTGTAGGGTCAGTTTGGGGATCTCATGCGCCTTTTTGATGAGTATGGATCTCCATCAACTGCTGGAGACATATCGTAAGTCCATGCTTTCCTTAATTTTGTGCATGCTACACAACACCTGATTTAAACAGTGTTGGAATGTTTGAATGTTGGATGATTTTTGCAAATATTTTGACGTTGAGGAACGGTATAAGAACCCCATTGCAACCAGATTGAGTATTCATTCATTTGTCTTATTTTTTGTTCATGATCTGCAGATATATTGACTATCTCTTCTTGGGTGATTATGTTGATCGGGGCCAACACAGTTTAGAAACTATCACTCTTCTGCTTGCTTTGAAGGTACCACCTGGGAGCAGTATTCCCGTTTTAAAAATTAGAACACTTGTACTGCCACTAATTCTAAGCAAGGCATTATCAGTGCTTTTGATATATGTATTGAAATTCTTAACCTGTAATCAGTTATTGTTTCTTCTAATCATTTGCGATTCCATAAAAAACAACAATTGGTTATACCTTCTAACTAATTTTTCTTACTTATATTATGTAGGTGTGCCTTCAGAGGCTAATAGTCTTACAGAAGCAATCATCCTTCTAACATGTTGCTGTACGTTGCATTTGTTCTTTGCTGGATGCAGTTCCTCATTTCAACTTCCGTGAGATTTTGCTAACTGATGTCATCAATAACATGACCTCCCAAGATGATGTCATAAGGTTCTGTTATGAGCTTTAAGCTTTACTCATTTAGGCTTTGCATGGGATTTTATATTTCTCTCTTCAGTTATTGCTGCTCAGTATTCCTGTGTTCGTTTTAGGAGGTAGTTTTCCAAAGTCGGGTTTATGTATTCTTATGAAGATGCTTCAATTGGTTACAGGGAACTTTGTTGTACAGCAATAAAGTCACTATTTTTGCCATATATAATTATATATTTTAATTAGTAATAACGTTTAATATTAATTTTTAATTATAATTAAATTTTGGGATTATCTAAATCAGAATTTGTTTTTAACGAGCAAAGAAATTTGGTAGCTTAAAAATTTAAGCAACCAACTTCAGGCCAATCAAAATCTGAATTCTAAAATAATTTGGAAGCTTAAACATTTAAACAATCAACTTGGGTAAAAACTTTGATACCTTTAAAGTTTAAGCAACCAACTTCAGGACAATCAAAAGTAAAAATCACTTGTAGCAAGTAAAATCATTTGATCGCTTAAAATTTTAACCAAGTAAAATCAGGTTTAGTTGTTCCATGTATCTTCCAACTAGGTAGGTTAATAGCTCCTAAGTCACAAGTTGCTTCTAGAGAGTAAAAAATTTTGTACCTCAAAAGCTTGAGCAACCAACTTCAGGCCAATCAAAATCATAAATCACTTTTACCGAGCAAAATTCTTGATAGCTTAAAACTTTAACCAAGCAATTCAATATATTGTTGCTCCATGTCTCTATCAACTAAGTAGTTTAATTGCTTTAGAATGATTGGTATATCTGAAGCGATTTATATGTTACTTGCTATATTGGTTGGTCTAGATGTTAAGCAATCAAAATCTTACTTGCTCCATGTTAGTTGGTCTGATGTTAAGCAATGAGTAAAGCAATCGCTTTAGGTAAGTTGGTTTATTACTAGAGCGATTGCATGGTCGCTCAAGGCTTTGAGATACATGGCTTTGGGCAACCAACGTAGCGAGTGCCACTTTTAGTTGCTATAACGGTTATAGCGACTTAAAAGGGGCTTTAAGCGACTTAAAACGACATGTCGCTAAAACCCGTTTTTCTTGTAGTGCATGTTCTTATAAAATTGATGAAATGGATGTTTTATAATCATAGTGATTTGTTATAATAATGGTTTGATTGTAGCAATTCATCTTGTTATCAAATCTTGCTTGAAATTCCCGTATGCTTTGTACACCCTAAAATCTCTGTTCTTGTTTTATTGATATCCTTAGATCCAGCCGTTGGATTTTTCTAAGTTTTGTATATGTTATTTCTTATAGATGTACGGAACATTCGGATTAAATTTCAGGATGATCAGGTTAGGAGAGGTGGTAGAAATTGTTATAGTACAGAGAACTGTTTCTGGAGGACGTGGCTGAGTTGTTGAGATTGAATGAGGCACTTATACTGCATGCATTTCTCTCATTTTTGGATATGACAAACCCATTTATGTTATGATTAAGTTATAAAAATTTCAAAACAAATGGATTATGGTAAGTACCCCAAATAGGGGATTTTATACAGTTGTGTCTGTCAGAATTCAGCATCATTGAAGCATATGAAATCAGCCATATCTCATTATCCAACCGTTAATTTGTCTTTCAAATTTCTGTATGTTTACTTTGTTATAGTTATGAATGTCTGGTAAAAGTTTCACTATGATCGGATCGGTATACCTTGTAAGTTTTACAGGAACAGCAGTTGATGTGAGTATATGTAGTTCTGTGAGGTGGATTTGGTGTTGGATTGACGATGTTGTTAAGAGGAAAGGGAGCATTTTAATTTCTCAATTTATGAGGTTTAATCTCAGTCTAAGTCAAGTTTTATTTGGATTATTTAATCCTTTCTATGATGCTTCTGTGATACATTTTAGCAGTGATAGTAATTTAGTTTCATGCATAGGTTTGATACCATTTTTGTCGCCTGAGGAGGTCTACAATTTGGAATGTATGAAATAGTCTCGTGGCTTGCAATTTGATTGTGGAGTCACTTTTTAAATGTCATAGATTTTGTGTAAGACTGTGTTGTTTTGATGGTTTACTTGTAACTCCTTTTTATGACTTGCAAACTCTATCTAATACTTGTTTGTTATTTATATTACCATGTACAGATGGATATAGGTAAATGCTTGTATTGATGAGATAGGTGGGTTGCAAAACCAGATAAAATGACATTTATGATATTGATTGATGGGTTAGAACTGAAGGTGTCATCAATTTTATTGTTAAATAGATACGAATGCAAAATGTGTTGAAATGACAAAAATGGTGTTAATGTCTTATATTTCGGTAACAACTTTATCAAATCATGGTACTACCTGTCTGTAGTTTGAACCTCGTTAAGGCTTCACTCTTTCTGAATTATTATATATTTCATGAACTCATTTCAATGGTGGTGTTAGACATATATATGTATGCCGGTCTTTCTGTAGTATATGTAATATGAAATGAACTGTAGATAACTAAATGTGAGATATTCATAAAGTGTCGATGTGTCTTGTTTATACTATTTGTTGAAGTGGTGGCATTCTTTACAGAAAGGTAGGTTTGAAAGGTTTATGTTAGGTATGTGGGTTTATTGAGTTTTAGTTTGATTGCTTGTAGCTATTCTTAATATTTTCTAAGAATTATAAACTTATATTTCTTTTGGTGGCAGTGCTGGAAGATTAGTGGCCATGTCCTAAAGTGTATAAGCATGTACACTAGTTATAAATGTGGTACATGTGAATTTGGTTCGTTAATTAGATTATTTGGGATATGTTAATATCTTGTGACATGCAGGTCAGACAAGCTAAAGGCTAACGGGAGTTAAAGTATTATTGTATATGGATAGTTGTTGTTATGCAGCTCATACTATCCATACTGCTGCGGTTAGAGATAGTTACTGCTACGGTAAGCAGTTCATACTATCTAGGTGTATGAGATGATTGCTACTATAGCAAAGTAGTTCATATCATTTAGGAGAGGTAGTTGCTACCATTATAGGTAGTTCATATTGTCTGAGAGATTGTTACTGCTACGACAAGCAGTTTATACAATCTATATAAGAGATGATTGTTATCAAAATAGGGTAATTCAGATCATCTTATAAGAGATAGTTATTACCAGAGAGGGTACTTCATACTATCTAAACAAATCAGGCGAACTACGATCGTGCTTGATCCCTTCGATCTACGGAGAGGGTACGTAGGCAGCCGCTATGCGGTTCAGCACAAAGTTGTTCATATCATCTGAGAGTTATGGTTGCTGCGCGGCAGTTCATATCATCTATTAAGAGATGATTGCAACCCTCGCAGTACATATATCGTTTGTAAGAGGTAGTTGCAGTACTGGTTGTTCATACTACCTAGAAGAGATGATTGTCGTTTTCTAGTTCATATCATCTGATATAAATGTGATAGAGATGATTGTTGCCTTTCAAGGTAATTCATACCATCTGATAACTGTACTACCCGTAAGACAAGAGATGATTATTCCCATTCAAGGTAATTCATATCATCTGTCTCGGCACGTGAGTTATGAAATGGTTATTATCGGAAGAGGTAACTCATATCATCTGAGAGGAATGGTTGTCGTTTACGATAACAGTGAATACCATTGGTTAGGAAATGATTACTAACTCTTTTGAGTAGTTCAGATCATTTGATGGTCGGTTGAGCTTGACCTAGCACTGTGAGTTGCCACGCCCAACTGGGGATCCCACCTACGGGTGGCTACCTGGAGGACTGTTAACTGTAACGGTGGTTTGTATCCGACTACCCATGACACTGAGACTGATCATCCCTCATCCGTTCAGTATGATGTGTGTTGTCAGGCTTTCTGCATGTCACAAGGGTGCACCACATAGCTCAACAAATGACTAACTCACCCTTGTGCACCATCATGGCTAGCCCATTTGGCTAATTGGATAGCCTTCATTCTAAAATCTTCTCTATTTTGTCATTTTCTTAGAATACTCTAGAATGGTGTAGATATTTGTGGATAAGAGTAGAATAATCTAGAAGTAGATCTTAGCCATACACTTGCATAGATCTTAGATGAATCTCTAGAACATTCTTGGATCCCAACTAGTATAATTAAGGATGTCATTCTCATTTGTAATCATCCAACAATCCAAATTTAGAGAGCAATACACACTTATAACTCTCATTCAAGCATTCTTCCTTGTTCTTGAGTGTTCTTAAGTTTTTCTTGAGTTTCTTGTGAGTTAGATCTTGAGTAGTCACTTGAAGTTGTGCTAAACTTCATTGGGGAAGGCTTACTTATCTAGTAAAGGAATTCTAGAAAGTGCCGCACGGAGTCAATTCGAGGCGAAGGACTGACCCCGCGACATGCAGCTCCCACCTACGGGTGGCTACCTGGAAGACCGTTACTGAACGGTGACCGTTAGCTGTAACGGCGGCAAAAGAACCTCACAGTTGAAGCGATGGAAATCATTTGTTGGATCCGATGACCCTTACGATATTGTGGACTCTTTTGGGATCCGTGGGTATACGGTATGGGACATATGCTCAGAAAATCCTAACCCTCAAATCAGTGAGGTTTCTGTTCAGCAGAGTCTCAGTATCTTAAGTTTGGTATTTTATAAGAGATGATTGGTAATTCATATCATCTGTTGGTATCGATAAATATCATAAATGATATCAAAACTGTAAAGCAGTTAGAAGGTTTCGATGACCCTTGAAATAATAAGGTTATGGTTGCATGCTTATAAAGCATTTTGAATTAAATCGATGAACATTTGCTTGGTAAGATCGAATTAGTTCGAAAAAAATTAAAGGTTCGGTTTCTCGAGTGGCGTATCGGGAAGTTGGAGCTGGCCTAATGGACCGAAACCCGACCCATTGGAAGCAAAAATTTTCCGGTCCGTCACAATTAACCTTCAGCAACCAATATTTTTGTGGGTTAAGTATTTCAGCAACTGGTGCTTATATATTCATAACCAACGATTGTCGGGTAGTTACCGAAAATTTGTGCCATCTAAAACTCTTAGTGCTTAACTGTTGTTGCAATACGTTTATACCAACATCTATGTAGCAGACAAGCGTTTTCGTTGCTATGTAATTGCTAGAGGTCTCTAGCCACTGCAACATGACCTATAACAACTTTTTCAGTGTAGTTGGTAAAGCCTATTTTTCTTGTAGTGATTAAGCCCTATGAGATCAAGCTAACCAAAGTAATCGAACGTGTAAAAGCACTAATCCGATTTAACAAAGGTTATGATCCGCTTGTTATGCTACTTGTAATCATAGTTATTCAATATTAGCATATTGAAAACCCTAATCTAACAATAGATAAAAGCAATTCCGAAATCAACCAAACAAGCATTCAAATCATAAGACAATATTAATAGTCAATCATAAACGACAAACTACAGATACAAAGCTAAATCATTGAACAAATAACATGTTTGGAATTCCAACTTATTCCTTAACCAATAATATAAAATTAGCTACTCATGTTAATCATGTTCTTAACAATAAAATACAAAGTTTGAACAATATTAAATAAACAAAAAAGTTTAGTTTAAACCAAAAGCAACAAAATACAGATGATGTTGTTCATTGTTCACGCTTGTTTAATAGCCTTGAACCCTGAATTTCAAACAAGTTCTCTCTAGCCTTCTATCGTATACTTTACAAGTGCCTTGATGTTGTAGAAGAGGTGATCTCCTGTTGTATTTTACGCCTCCTTTTTATATCTTCTCGTCCCTGCAATTCGGTATTTGATAGAGACCCAACAGTTTAATCCATACACAAACTCTTATTGCTGCCAAATCTCAACCATTCAACACATAAAACTGACGGTGATAACATCATCTGGCGGTTGTTTTCTCGCTTGAAAACTCTTTCCAAATCTTTCCTATTCTTGATAATATCTCTTTATGTATCTGAACTTCCAAAACCTTACTTACCCTTACCGAAATTAGCTCCAAATCATTCATTTCCAAAACTATGCCACTTTTCCTAGTTCTGTGTTGGTCTTGACCCTTGGTACGAACACATACAGTCCACACACTTCACGATAACAAATTTATCTTTCCTCGCCGTCTCTCAGCTAACTATCAACTCAACTTGAGTCTTCTCGTCTGGAAATGACAAAACACATCTTTTACTCTCTTCTCTAGCTACCATTTCCAAATTTATTAACTCGGTTGCCTTGTTCTTTCATGTAGGTTCGAGAGATCAAGCTTGAACTGGACGAGCCTAAACCAATAAATGGTCGTTCACGTCCTGATTCGATCACAAAGATAGAGAAGATTGGGTAGGTCTTAGGGAAGGGAAGCAAAGAAGGTTAAGAAATATTTAGTATGATAAGTGATTTTAGTGTGTAGTTTAAGAATGAATTATCTCTGGGATAGATCGCTAATTATGAATTCTCGTCTTTTAGTTCTCTGTCTTTTGAATAGATGAAATCATCTATTTTATATTTTAGAGGAGACAAATTGATTTCTCGTAAGTGGTGGAAGATACAGGAGAAGTAGAGGAGTAACGATTGTGGAGATTGTAGTGGATTTATGTCCGAAAAATAGGGAGAACTTGTGTGATCACTACTCCTCGTGCTCTCAACTGCTCTATAACTGTACATTACTTGTTACCTTCTTATTCATGGATGTGTTGCCAAAATGCACGATTTCCGTAGACCGTCAGACCAATACCCCACTGGGAATCCCCCCATGTGTTGTATGGCCTTCTCGGGACTCTTTGAATACCATCTGCTAACCGTATAGGTTGATAACCGTATGGCCTCATATTCACTAGCTTTGAGCTTGCTCATACCCTAATTTCGTAAAAAAAGAAACGTCATGCCGTAGTCGCTCATAAGCCTTTGATCCGTCGATGAAGTTTCATCCGCAACAGAGTGGGGGATGGAGGAAACCCGTACCTCGAATTGATCCAGTGAAGATGAATAAATAGAAATCTTGGTTAAGTTCTCCACCTTAACGATAAAAAAAAGGATTGATCAAATTTTATTGAGTCTGACTCATAGTGATTTGATATCTCGTGGAAATAATGGAGTCGTGGACTATCACTTTGTTTTAAGTTAAGTCAAGGACTTGCTAAGTAAGTGAAGCAAATTGAGGAATCACTATATTGAAAATAAGACCGATCCATATTGAGTCTGGAAAGTTTAGTGGTTATGTACTATCTTAGTAGTAATATGGATGGCGCTGGCCTAAGCCAGCGTCTAAGTGAAGTGATGCGTCCCTATTTATCCTGTGCTGATTTTTGTGAAGCGTCTCTGGGGCGTGTCTTCCTCGAACTAGCATGCGCCATTTTACGAAGCATCTCTAGGGCATTGCTCTTTGATGGTAGCGCGTCCCGGAGTAATGGCACATAATTTGTGACACGTCCTTGAATAAAATGCTAAAGTGGCATAATTTTGGGCCAGGACGACAAATTATGATGTGTCCTTTGCGAACAGGGCATTAAGCTGAAATGCGTCTTCCGGAATCAAGTATTAGCTATTTTCATATTTGATAGATGTTATTAGAACATCGATGCGTATTCGAGACGAGTTCAAGGAATTCAGCTGCGGAATTTATGCGACTTAAGACTAGTTCGATATGGCATAAATATTGTGAAAATTAGAGAGACTACGAGATCAATTTAGAGCATTTGTAGATATTTTTAGAAAATGTATTCGTAATTCTCCTGTGGAATATAAGTAGAGATGCAGTATTTCATGATTGGATATAAACCTAGAAATATGCATATATACGTTTATGTTTCTGCTGCTAGGCAGAAGGCGATTTTGCAATTCTAGCTCTTGTCAAAAATCCACCATCTACATTAGGAATAGTAATATTGCGCAATAAGCACTTGATGGTGAGAATATTTCTTATAAAAATTTTGCATCATCGAAATTTTAAGAAAAGTGTAAGAAAGTGTACTTATCTTCTAGCTTCTGGTATCGAGATGAACACCCCTTAGCATTAACCTTGGTCAGAACTAATAGATATCTGCTTCATTGATGGGAATGATATCCATGAGGAGAAGAGAGACTGCCGTCGGCGCCAAATGCTTCTTTGGGCTTAAATTTGGTTTCCCAACTTGATTAGGACTTTCATAATTTATTTCCTATATATATGTGTAGCGTCATCTCCTCTTCTCATTCTTTTCTTCGTATGAAAAGCAAGGATAAAGCACTTTCTCGAGTACGCTTCAGCAGGAAGATTTGTTGCTCATACATTTTCTCAAATACGCTTCTGCAAGAAGGATCTTTGCTTCATCACTTCCTCGAGAAAGGTTCAGCGAGAAGTATTGCTTCCCAGGTACGCTTTAGTGAGAGGGACGTTACTTCACCTTGTTTCCTTGACTATGCATTCGTGAAAAGAGTTACTTCCTTAATATGCCGCTTCAACTTAGGTTGTGCCTGTTCCCAAGTATACAGAATATTCGTTACGAGGTTAGTGTTACTTGAACTCGTCTTTCGGTTGCTTGTCTCTTTATACGGTCGTTGTTTTTGTTATTCTCCTGTAACCCAAGCTTTTGTTCGTGAAGTATCATCAATAATTGTTCTCATCTTTGCAAAAAATTGACTTAGACAAGCTAGGGTTTTAATTCTTGTTTTTTATTTTCATACAGTATAATAAACCCAGTATTATAGATCAAGTACAAGCCATTTTGCACACGCCATAAGTAACTAGCAAGGATCAGTTCGTACTTGTGTGCTCGGTCGTAATTCCATTATCCAGTAGAGCTAGAGTTTCCAATTTTTTCTCGCATATCATATTTATATATATTTTGATAACATTGATAATTTTTTGTTTTTGTTTTTGCAAACCCTAGTTTCATTGTCATTCTTTGTATCAAAGTGATCTTCAACAGCAACAACGATAATACACGTAATTTTAATCCTGACAAGCTAAAACTTTTGGTTATTCTTCTTTTCTTTTTTGCTAAAATCTTCTTCTTGTTATTAATATCTTAAACAGATTATGGCAGTTCCTGATCGAGATCACAACTCTGATTCTTCAAGTAAGAAAATAGTCACATGAGTAAAAGGATGAAGATGACTTCTCTCAAGAAATGTAGTCCAAGATCAGGCGTTCCTTGAATAAGGTTTCAAAACTTTTGCGATGCATGCCCCTAGATCGTTTGAAGGAAGCTCGTGAATGTGCTCTGAATCTCATATTCACGATTAATATTGAAAAAAAGCAAGACGCCGAGAGGAGTTATAAAGGAAGAAGAATGAGGATGAGAAACTCACAACTTATATGCAGAATCAACGTTTCTGAGCGATGAAGGAAAGGGGATAAGAAAAACGGATAGGGCGTGATGTGATTTTATATAGTGGTAAAAAGAGGTTCGATTCTCGAACTTGTGAAGGTAACGATTTTAGAAAATATTATACTTAACCTAAACTAATAAAAATCAGAAAAATAAACTAAAGATGATTTTTAGAAAATATGGGGAAAACCAGGAATCAAGATTCAGTTAATTCTAACAACCTATGTGATTAATCAGATAATTCTTTTTAAATTAATTGAAGCACAAATAATTGCCAAAATTGGTTTTGTTATGCTAACAAACAGAGGTAAATCACAAGCATGGACTATCAAAATTAATTAACTAAGCATAATCCATCAAGCAAAAGCACAACTGTTGAAAGAAAACCGTTTTTACTATTTAAAACTATGCAATTCTAATAACAAAAGAATTATAAATAATTATTAGAAAATAATTAAATCACATAAAATTGAGAAAAATACCTTATCCATCATCCCAGTAAATAAACTTATCCCATGGTGAAGAAAACTTGCTCAAAAGTTGATTTCATTGCTCAAAATATTGATTACAAGGTTAAAGAATAGTGCAACAGCTGAACAGATACCTATATAAGTGTCACAGAACAGGGTTCAGCTGTTACAGAGAGCTTTAAGCAACAAAAATGTTCAAAATCTAAGGCAATAGGAGCAGAGTTGTAACAGTGGAACAACAACACTTATAAATGTTACTGAGTCGTCTTCTTCAGCGATGGTGGGTGAAGAACAGTGCCGGCGATGCACCAGCAGGTGACCGGCGGCGCCGGAACTCCACCGGAATTTCTTTGAATCGATCTCTAGGCTTTTCTATCTGATTTTCTTGGCTTCACTTCGTATTTATAGACTTCACAAACCCTAGAGAGAGTTCTAAACCTCATAGAACTCTCTCAAATCACTCCAATTCTTCAATCCAAATCCAAACAGGAACCGAGTCCTGATTCCGGCCAAAATTGAGTTTCTCGAGCTGATTTCACGGGATTTATCATTGTCTTTTGATTTCTTCCAACTCTAATTGCAATGGGTCATCTTTAATTGCCGAAAACAACCCAAAAATCGCAACCAATCCTTTTCCCGTTGAAACAGGAACTCCCGATGAGTTGGATCGGCCGATCCTGGGTTAACTCGCTGGCTCGCTGGGTTGACTCGCTGGCTCGCTGGGTTGACCCGATCCAGCTCAGCCCGATCCAGGGGTGCCCCAATCCAAAGTGTGGGTGCCTTGATCCATTTTCCCGGGTGCCTTTAACACTTTTTGAGCCAATTTTTCCACAAATCTTTATTCTTCTAATGTACCTATAAAAGCATAAAAACACGTAATAGACACAAAATCGAACACTAACTCACTAGAAATTAAGGTGCAATTTAGACACTAAACTGTGTCTATCAGGGCGTGGTATTCTTCCTTATGGTGTAGCCCCAGACTCTTATGCGAATGAATATCCTTCTGAGACGGATCATGTGGAATAGGAGTCTAAGTCGTTCTCAGAGCAGGAAACTGAGGTTAACCGTGAAGATGAGTGTGTTAATACTTATGGTGACATGCAAATGAGTTTTATTGACCTTGATGATGATGATATTCTGGAAAAAGATTCCGAGGAAGACCCTGATGAGATTCCAGAAGAAGACTCCGAAGTAGAGGACCTTGAAGAGGATTCTGAAAAAGACCGGGAAGAAGAATGACATGATTCTGATGAGGAGGGTGATTATGAATAAAACTCTGATTAGGATTCCAGTCTTCTGATTGAGCTCAACTTAGTTATTTTGTAGTAGTTTTTCTTTTGCACTTATGTGTTTCATAGATATCTTCTTTGAATTAGACATTTTATATATGGATGTTATGATGGAACCATAATTTTCCATTAGTGCTTTTCATGAGTTTGCATCAATGCCTTCACGTCTTGAGGCCAGTGAATGAATGACTTTATATATAAAATTTCATCGATTTTGGTCATAAAATTTTTAGAAGTATAATGCTTGGGGTAAATGTTGTAGAATCTTCATATGACCTCTATTTTTGGATGATTGACCCCGCTATATTTATTAAAGAACCTGAGACCTTTAAGGTTAAGAATGTGAAATCCCTTATCAAACATGATGGCAGGAGGATCACTCCATGAACACTAGATCTTCTTTATGAGAACCGAACTTGAGTATTTAGTTGATTAAACATACTATAGGAACCTGTCTTATTGAGTAACTTTGTCTCTTACACTTTAGCGATTTCCTAGTCATTTAAGGGAAAAATCCAGGTTTTTTGGACTTGTTTGGGGTGTCAAAATGACCCAAAATTAAAAATTCAGGAAGCATCCAGGAAAATTCTGACAGTTTTCCCACCTAACACCGCTCACCGTTTTCGCTATAACTCTTAGTTCCTTTATCCGATTGATGCGCTCTTTTAACATATGGTAGTAGACATCCATACAAAACTTTTGAAATAAGACTCATTCTTATATTATTTACCAATTGTCGCCAGACTCAGAGTTTCCAGGAGGAAGTGTAAATTGCTTCTGATGTGTTTTTTTGTAAAATATCGTAATAGCTCCAACTCACATAATTCTTCAATACCACTTCGTAATGAATGTATATGATATTTATGAGTATGTATAAGGAGTTTTATGGTTCATGCTCAGAATTTTGTGTTTGAGATTTTTCCGACCTAATATGTCTATAACCCCTCTACTTTTAGTGGAAAACGGTCCAAAAAACAAAGATAAAATAATTAATGAGAGGAAGGAGGTTAACAAGAATTGAGATATTGATACTTCTCTTCTTAAAATTTTAGAATCATGGGGAGAGACTTACTTGATGCATTCTCCGAGCACGAGTTTCCATGTGGAGATGTACTTCAGTGGAGCCAGAACCGTGATTGTTAATTGCCTTCGACATTAATGTTTACTCTTCTTTCGGATAAGATTCCTTTCTACGTGTGCACTCTTAGCTCGAGTGGAATTATAAAATTTATAGGTAAGGTTGAAAGTGGGTTTGGGGTTTAAGGTGAGAGGAGCACTTTTTGAGAGGATGGTGTTTACTTTCAGAGGCTTATCCAAATTCGATTCTTTATATATTTCAGAAGATTTTTTGATGAGAGGTTTTAATGGGCGATTCATAAAGATTTTCTAATATAATGATAATTCTACTCAATTAATGAAATTGAAATTCTAAGGATGCCTAATGATACTTGTAGGTATTTTGGAGGAATTGCATGTAAGTATTACATAAAAAAAGGGAAATTAAAGATAATAGCAAAGTATTCAGTCGAAAGCCTTGAGCCATTTGCCATGAATAACTACTACGGCGGGTTCACATTATGTAGTGATCATCCTATAATAGCCACCGATAGTGGCTTGCGAAATTTTATATGGCCCTTCCCAGTTAGAGAAGGAGCGGCACCTTGATGCTTTGAGAACCAAACCTTCTACCCGGAAGCTATTTGGTTTGATTGGTTTGGCCCTGTAAATCTTTTGTTCATATGGATGAAACTTTTCTCTAACATCTCTCGGATCATATATAAGGAAAAATATCTTTGAAAATTCTGGTGGTTCATAAAGGGTGGGAATGGTCTATACCTATCTGTTGAACTACTGAGATGGAGTAGCAACCCAACGACGAGCTAAATCACAATTGAACTTTTCAACAAGATCCAGTCCCCAGTCTTGTGATAGATGAGAATGATTCAAGGACAAGGAAGCAAATCGAGTAAGAGGTAACTGAGTTCGGTATCTCTTGACGTAAACTGATGAACTCTTAATTGATGCTTGATTCCCTACCATGTCTTTGAGCAACTGATATTCTTCCAGGTACAAGGGGTAAGTTCGTATCAATATTGCGTTTGACTCTAGGAAGAGGGCCCTTAAAATTGAGGTGGAACTTCTGGCTAAGTTCTTATGATGGATGTTGATACTTGGATCCATGCACGTCCCAGAATCATATCATAATTGAGCTTCTCCTTGATGATATGAAATTTGGTATTTATTTGAGTGACTCTCGCTGCTACTCTAAGGGTGATGTGTCCGTAAACATCCATGGTCTTCCCTTCAGGATCTCTGACTGTTGTTGGCAAGCTTGTATCCTCTTTTCGAGTTACCCCTACTTCTTTAAGAGTTTTGACGGTGATAACATTGACATCCATGCCAGCATCAACTAATGTTTTTTGAAACTCAACATCTATGAGGCGTGCGGTAGTAAAAAGTCCCTGGTCACAGCCTTCATCGTTCTTATCGATTATGTCCTCCAAAGGAAGCTTGTCTTGAACATAAGTGTCTTCGGAAAAAGATGGTAGACGTTTTCTAGATACAACTCGATTAAGGGCGGTAAAAATATCTTTACGCTGTTCCTTTAAAAAGTGGAGGAGTTCACACATGCGCTCCATTAATGATTGAACTATTTGGTTGACCGGCTCTCCAGAAATGGTGAAGCTTCTAACAAGAGGGGGATTTTTGTGAATACCTTCAGTCCCCAATTGAAACTCCCCTGACTCTATCTTCTCTTCGAAGATGCGCCTCAAACCGTTGCATTTACTAGCAAGGTGATTGACGAACCGATGGAAACGATAATATTTCGGGTCCGACATCTCCTAAGGAGTAGGCGGCCTTCATACAAGTAGTAACTTGACGATCCCATCTTGTACCCACGCCTCTAGCAGTTCAATAACTTCTTCCATGGGAAGTGGAAAATTAGGACATGATATAACTGGTTTTATATCCTGTTCTTTTGGTTGTAGTAGCTGTCGCGACGCCTCAAGCATACCTTGGACTGAGTTACTCGTTAGATTGGTGCATGGTTTGTGGATGGATCTAAGGGAATGCGTTTAGTTTGTGACTCTTTCTGAGGTGGATCTTTTCTTTTGGCCCATGCATTGCTGACAACGTTTATTGATTGTTGAACGGTACGTATATTGTTTGTTGATCAGTCATCGGCTCCCACGGGTGTTTCCACAAATTTATTCTCTCGCTGGTCTGGTTCTCTACAGTAGGGCATGAGCTGTTGTGGAAGACCTCTTTCCATCTTCGTGTAACTCAGTGAAAGTATGGAAATTTTAATTTTCTAAAAGAGCACGATAGACAGGAAATCATACCATCAATATAGATTTCCACCAATAGATGTTCCGTCACATTTGGATCGTGAAAATCTAGTGCTTGAATCGTATCTCTTCATATAGTCATTGGGATGTTCATTATTCCTATGGAACATCCTTCCAGGTCTGAAAGGGTGATTTGTTTAGAGACGAAGAAGTACTTCTTGTAGAAGGCAATGACCATATATTCTAAACCAGAGATGTTATTGGGTGCAATGTTGTTTTACCATGTGTAGGCTCTTCCATTAAGGGACTTTGAAATTTTTTTGAGATGTAGCACATGATCATGTTCCCTGAGCGATTCTAGGAATCGAGATACATGTTCATGAGTATTCCAAGTTCTATCGTACAAAGAGAAAGCTGGAAAGGAGTAACTTCTTGGTAGTGGATTATCTGAACTCCAGGCGGGTAAGGAGGTTGGAGATGATTAAGCGAGGATGAGTCTTCCTTATTCTGATTCGATAGGAGTCTCTCTAGATCTTCGCCGGTAACGAAGTTGGATTGTTGGTTCCTATGTAGTGGTCGTTGATAGACACATTTTTGTGTCTGATTTAACCTCAATTATATATTTTGTTGGTACTCGATTTTGTATTTATTATGTTTTTTTATTTCTTTGTAGGTGCTTTTGGAGAAATAATAAAGGCACCCACTATTTGGATTAAGGCACCCAAGTTAAAGACACCCAACATTTTGAATGCACGTTTTGGGCGGGAAGAAAAATTTTGTTTCTTCACGTAACAACAAATCAGGAAACCGCATATGAAATTTGGAAACTTTCGATTTCAATTTGGAAATCTCCTAAATTAGGGAACTAAACGAGTTTGGGAAAGAATTAAAAAGAGAATGGAACCCAAAAACAAAGAAAGAATCGAAAGAAACAGGAAGAAAAAATCTGTCTTATCGGGAAAGAATTGACGTAAATTTGGAGAAGATTTTAGGAGATTTGAGTTGCTTTGGTGACTAGTAGTATAAATAGAGGTGTTTGGAGAAGTTTTGGGGTGCCGGAGATAGGGAGAAATAGCTCTAGAACTCGAGAAGAAAGCTAACATGAACAAACAACTTTTGTTGCTGCCATTAAAGAAGAACATCAAGAACACGAAGCATGTTACACAGCAATCTGTCATTCATTTCAAACAGCAACGGAAATCTATTTCCTGTTGCGTATTCATTTTAATACCTTCTGTAACAGCCTGAAGTGTTCACAACAACACTTAAAAACGTATCTAATTGAATTTGAGCATTTCTATTCTCATTGTAAGCAATTTTTGAGTTATGAAATCGATTTTTGAGGGATTTTCCATTACAATGAGGAGCTAAACTTCATCTCTGAGGCTACGGAGGAAGCTACTTTTCCAACAATTATGTGGTAATTATTTAATTAATTTATATAATTTATTTATGATTAATTTCCTTGGTTAAAATTTGATTTAAAAGATTTTTGGTAAGCAATTGTGATTCCGTTAGATGGTGCATGCCTCGGCTTAGGTCCTAGATGTTCCATGCTTTTGTTATACAATTGTTGTTTTGATAATCTATTTTTGCAATGATTTAGAATCAAATTAAAATGTTAGAATTGCATGATTAAACTTAATCACTTTGAAATTGGAAAGTAGTGGAATCCTAGCCTCAGTTTTCTCCCAACTTTATTAAAAAATATTTGAGTTTTCATACTTTTAGTTTTAGAAATTAAATTTAAAATCAATCTTCACAAGTCTGAGTAACGAATCTTCATTTACCACTTTTAAACTACATCAATTTTTGGCGCCGCCGACGCGGACTTGTTTTTAGAATTGTTTTTAGATATTTTTTTAGGTTAATTAGTTTAGTTCAATTTTTTATTTTATTTTTACTTTGTTCTATTTTACGTTTCTTTTGGTATTTCTCTTTTTGCTGCAGGTTTTGGATTTTGGATCGAAAGGAAAGTGAGCCAAAGTTTTGGAATTAAAGTTAAAGATTTGGAATTAAAGATAAAGACTTGGAGTTAAAAGCTAAAGCTTAAAAGAACGAAAAAGAAGAAGAAGATTTTTTTTCTTAAATTAGATTTTAATTAGATTTTATTTTTATTTATTTTTAGAAAACTGTATTAGGATTTTAATTGTTTCTGTATTTGTTTTTTTTTTGGACACTTCTCTTTGGACTTTGGACTTTTGGACTTTATTATTATTTTTAACCCTACGGAAGGGTAGTATTAAATATAAATTGCATAGGGAAGGACGACAATTACGATATTGTCTCGGCCCCTCGGGTTCGCACACTGATACAGGAGTTGATGGCCCGAGTCGACTTCAACCGATTCACCGCCCATCTGGTACGGGAGGTAAGACTCGATCAACCCACGAATCCCCTGCAAGTGGGTTTACTGTATTCCTTCGTATGCATATATGTTGAGGAACTGAAAACGGACTTACTTTTCTAGTAAAGGGCAAGAACTGGCCATACAAGATAAGGACTCGGATTTCATCACCGTTTCCTTCTTGCCCGCCTTAGGAACACGTTACCTAACGCGAACCTAATCCCTAAAATTTGACTATAAAGAAGACCGATAGGGTATCGAGCTTATTGGAAAATCATTCAAAAGGATTGTATTGATTGCTTTGTTAGCCTAACTCGAAGTTCAAAACGATCATTTTAAGTTGATTAGCGCCGCCTTGTAACCCAGGGAAACGTTGCCAAAGAGGCAGGGTTATCAAAGCTCCTTAGAGCTTATCCTGTTTCTCTTCGACTTAATCTGATTCGGATCGTCCTAAGAGGTTTGATACAACTGTAAATAGTTTCCTTTCGAAAGAATAGAAGCTGGTCTAGAAAACAATCTAAGTGGAGCCATCATGCTTTTTGTTTGCTAGAATCAATAGGTTTGATTTGGTTAGTCGACCTTGCTTTGTGTTTGTTTAGAATTCCCTTCTGATTAGGAGTTATTGCATGCCCATTGAGCGTGCCTGGAGAAAAGATTCTATTGGCCGTTTGATCAGCGACGAGAATAGAAACTTTGTCACTGAAAGTGAGAATTTAGGAAACCCTTCTTTTGAGAGCCCTATCTATGGAAACTTTAGTTTTGAGAATTTGTCTCTTAGTGAGGAAGTTATTCCTAATTTTTCAGTTGTGTCAGAAATGACAACCTTGAAATCTTTGTTGAATCCTACTAGGACTGCTCGTCCATCATGTATCAAGTTGGCTGAAACTCAAGTCAACTATGAGTTGAAACCTGGGACCATACAAATGCTCCCACTCTTCTTAGGTAAAGAAAATGAAAACCCTTACTTTCGCATTAGGGATTTTGAAGAAATATGTAGTACCCTAAAAATTCACAACATGTCTGATAAAGCTTTGAAACTTAGGTTATTTCCCTTTTCCCTGAGAGACAAGGCCAAATCTTGGTTATATAGTTTACAATCTGAATCCATCGAGACATATGAACAACTTACTGCAGCTTTTTTAGCTAAATTTTTCCCTAGGCACAAGATATCAAAACTTAGGCAAGATATTTCCACATTTGGGCAACACGAAGGAGAGTCTTTGTACATCTATGTGGAAAGGTTCAATGAATTAATAACACAATGTCCCTAACATGGTTTAGAAGACCAAAGACTGGTCCAAATCCTTTATGAAGGGCTAGATTATCCAACAACCATCATAGTTGAGTCATGTGTACAGGAAGTTTTGATAGTAAAGATGTTACAGAGGCGATGAAATTTTGCATGAGATTGCTGATAAGACCCATCAATGGGAATGTAGTAAGGAACCCCCTAAAAAACTCTTCTGAGTAGAGGTAATGTCAATAGGGTAGATGAAAGTCTTGAATCAGATGTCAAATATTCCTTTATAGTGAAAAGGTTAGAAGCCTTAAAATTAATTCAATCTAGTCGAGGAATAGAGCCCAAGCCATTTTGGGAAGGACAAACTGTTGAAGAGAAATCACATGCTCTTTATAATAACACTATATATGATAACCCTCAGAAGTTTGATCCATATTCAGAAAGCTATAACCCTGGTTGGAGAAACCATCCAAATTTTTCTTGGTCTAAGGACCAGAATCAAGGTCAGTCTAGTAACCCTCAGGGTCCACCAGGTTTTGGTTATACTAAGAATTCTTCTGGACCGGCACAATTTCAGAACTCTTTAGACAAAAGGATCATGAGTTTACAAGAGTCTCTCGCTTTCCTAACATGTAACTCTGCTGAGTTTCAGAAAAAATCAACCAAGATTTAGCAGACAATAAGAAGACAGTGCAAGATAACTCACAGGCTATCCATGATTTAAGAAACCAGTTTATTCAGTTGAATGAGTTTTTAAGAGAAAAAGGCAAGTTCCCTAGTCAACCACAACCCAACCCTAGAGGAGTTCATGCGTTATCTACTAACCATGTGAATTCAATTAAAATCCTTAGGAGTGATAGAGTAGTAGACAATGAGGTAACCTCGCCCAATATTGAACATGCTGTAGTTCACCCTTCTGAGCCTATAGTTGAAGAGAGTGATAAAGTCTCTAAAAAGTCCAATGCGGTTCCGGCTGAACCCGATTTTGTGCCCAAAGCCCCATTCCCACATCTTCTAATACCAACTAGGGAGGAATCCAACTTTAATGATATAGTGAAGGTTTTTAGGCAAGTCATGATAAACCTTCCGCTATTAGATGCAATCAGGCAGATTCCTGCTTATTCCAAGTTTTTTGAGGATATTTGTACGCGAAAGCGAAAGCTTAGTATACCAAAGAAATCCTTTTTAGCTAGTCATGTGAGTTCAATTCTCCAGAATACTACAAATTCTAAGTACAAAGACCCAGGGTCCCCAATAGGTAACTACCGTGTTGAGAAAGCGTTACTTAACTTAGGAGCCAGTGTGAACTTCTTCTGTACCATGTGTACCTTCATCTAGGACTTGGTGAGTTTAAACCTACTAAGATAGCACTGCAATTAGCTGATAGGTCTGTGAAAATTCCTCGTGGTATCATAGAAGATGTTCTTATTGAGGTAGATAAGTTTATTTATCCAGTAGATTTTATTGTCCTTGATACTCAACCTGTCCGTGACCCAGAGAATCAGATACCTGTGATATTAGGTCGCCCGTTTTTAGCTACATCTAATGCGATCATTAACTGTCGAACTGGTATTATGAATTTGTTTTTTAGTAATATGACTATTGAACTAAATATTTTCCATATTAATAAGCAACCTTCTGAGTTAGGTGACACTTGCATGGAGGAGGTAAACATGATAGAAACATTAGTTCAGGAGTCATTACCAAATACCTTATTAGAAGATACATTAGAGGAATGTCTAGTTGATCATTATTTAGAAGAAGAAATTGACAATTTTCGGGAACCGGACGATCTAGAAAATAGGGAAAGTGTGATGAGTCTATCTAGAGACACTAAAAAATTTAAGTTTGGGGGTGACTATCATTCTCCATGTGCTTTATATCTTAGAAAGGTCCCTAACTTGGGACTTGACATATGCACCTCTACAATTTTACAAGATCATCTTCGAGCTAGATTCCCTGAACCTGTTGATGTCCATAAAGAAGTTCAGTTGTTAGAAACCCATCCTCTGGTCGATGTGGTTTACCTAGGCAGTAATACCAAGATTGACTTTGTTTTCCCACCAAAATATTTTCGTCCATATGTTGGAACGTTAGAATTTTAAATGTGTCAGTTATTAGGTTTTGAGACTAAACCTAATTATCTTAGGAGATTAGAATCGACACATTTGTTTAAGAATGACCACCTTCATAGTAGTCAATTATGTGAGTCAACTCCGATTGACTTTGAGGATCCAAAATTATTCAGGTTATTATTATGTGCTTCTAAGTTCTTAGTTAAGTTATTCCAGACTTTACAACCTGTAGATTCTTCCTACGAAGAAATCCAGCCTAAGAAAATATTTTATCTAGACCCTTCTATGGAACCTGAACCACAGCTAGAAGTAGTTGTCTTAAACAGAAAACTAGATAAGGGTGTGCTCGGTTTCTTCATTTTCTTGGCATTTTGGATAACCCTATTTGATTTAGAATTGTTCTGATTATTGCTATATGATTTTATGAGGTGACTAATTCTTTCTTAGTATGGCTGAAGACTTTAAACTTAGCACTTCTTGGGAGGTAACCCATGCTCATGAAACACGGTAATATCTTTCCCTATCTCTTCGATTGGTAACAGTTTATCCTTGTTCATGCTCTTAATCATTCATCTTTAGAAACATTAAGGACATTGTTTGATTTAAGTTTGGGGGTAAGGGAGAAACTTTTTAGTGAAATAATAAAGCTCTAGAATTTAGAAACTTATGAACAATTCAGGATGACACTAACCACTCTAGGTAGATGGAAACTTAGCTCTTTTTGTATAGGAATTGGTGTACCCAGTGAAAGGGTCCATTCATAAAAGGACAGAGTTCAGGTGTTAGAAATAACATGATAGTTGTCACCACATCTCGGAGTCTATCACTACCATATCACTTTTTGCTTTTACTTTTGCAAATTTGTGTTTCTCTAAGTGATTTGGTGGGGCCCAGTATCAAATTGTTATCGGCGTCGGGATGAAATAAAGTGTTTTGAGATCAAGCCCCATTTTAGTTAAACAAAAAAAATAAAAAAAAATAATAAAAAAAAGAAATATTATTGACTCTGTGTTTGGGTTCTCCCTGTCTCCGTCGCCTAAGCAAGCGTGGAATGCAGGATCCATGGGAACCCGAGTGTAGACCAGTTGAATTGATATTATTAGATTTAAGAACAGTGGGTGTGTATCTCGAATTCATTAGGTTTCATCCTGGCAATGACCTTCAGACAGATATGGGAAACGCCGTTCACCTTAGTCAACACTTGCAACCTTCATATTTTCCATGCTCATCTTCTAAATCTTTTCATGTGATTGAACTGTGATAGATTCTGAGACGTTGTGGTTAAACGATTATCTGAGTAAAGCTCTATTGTCTTACATATGAATTTTAGTATGCTTGAGTAAACACTCGTGTACAACAATTGGACTCATATAGGGTAATGATTCCCATAGCCGAAGAATTGAGTAAGCCAACTAAATAGCTCGTTTAGTGTCTATCCTTAATTTTTCACGAGTCGCTAAAATCTGGAGTAAAGGTTTTGTGGGTATACCTCTTGTAAACCCTCACGAGACAAAACTCGTCCAGTAGGGACACCTAGGGGTTTAACGACTTATTACATATGCTAAATGTAGTCGCGATTCCTGCGAAAGTGAGTTAGGATTTATTTTCTAGATTACATTTGCTCGAGGACTAGCAAATAATAAGTTTGAGGGTATTTGATAGACACATTTTTATGTCTGATTTAACCTCAATTATATATTTTGTTGGTACTCGATTTTGTATTTATTATGTTTTTTTATTTCTTTGTAGGTGCTTTTGGAGAAATGATAAAGGCACCCACTCTTTGGATTAAGGCACCCATCAATTTATAAAGGCCCCAAGTTAAAGACACCCAACATTTTGAATGCACGTTTTGGGCGGGAAGAAAAATTTCTTTTCTTCACGTAACAGCAAATCAGGAAACCGCATATGGAATTTGGAAACTTTCGATTTCTTTGAAATCTCCTAAATTAGGGAACTAAACGAGTTTGGGAAAGAATTAAAAAGAGAATGGAACCCAAAAACAAAGAAAGAATCGAAAGAAACAGGAAGAAAAAATTTGTCTTATCGGGAAAGAATTGACGTAAATTTGGAGAAGATTTTAGGAGATTTGAGTTGCTTTGGTGACTAGTAGTATAAATAGAGGTGTTTGGAGAAGTTTTGGGGTGCCGGAGATAGGGAGAACTAGATCAAGAACTCGAGAAGAAAGCTAACAGGAACAAACAACTTTTGTTGCTGCCATTAAAGAAGAACATCAAGAACACGAAGCATGTTACACAGCAATTTGTCATTCATTTCAAACAGCAACGAAAATCTATTTCTTGTTGCGTATTCATTTTAATACCTTCTGTAACAGCCTGAAGTGTTCACAACAACACTTAAAAACGTATCTAATTGACTTTGAGCATTTCTATTCTCAATGTAAGCAATTTTTGAGTTATGAAATCGATTTTTGAGGGATTTGCCATTACAATGAGGAGCTAAACTTCATCTCTGAGGCTATGGAGGAAGCTACTTTTCCAACAATTATGTGGTAATTATTTAATTAATTTATACAATTTATTTATGATTAATTGCCTTGGTTAAAAATTGATTTAAAAGATTTTTGGTAAGCAATTGTGATTCCGTTAGATGGTGCATGCCTCGGCTTAGGTCCTAGATGTTCCATGCTTTTGTTATACAGTTGTTGTTTTGAAAATCTATATTGCAATGATTTAGAATCAAATTAAAATGTTATAATTGCATGATTAAATTTAATCACTTTGAAATTAGAAAGTAGTGGAATCCTAGCCTCAGTTTTCTCCCAACTTTATAAAAAAATATTTGAGTTTTCATACTTTTAGTTTTAGAAATTAAATTTAAAATCAATCTTCACAAGTCTGAGTAACAAATCTTTATTTACCACTTTTAAACTACATCAGTCGTCCAGTGATAATATGAATTTCATTATTCTTTGAGTACTTAACGTCCCAGCGTCATTGGCCGTTGTAATGGTTGTCCTTCTTTGCTCTGCCAGGCGATGACGTTGTTCTGGGGAGAGTTGCTCCATTAAGGTTTTGAGACAAGCTAGTATCTATTTTTGAGTGGTATCCATATCTATTTTTGTTCTGGCAAAAACGTCATATATTTTCATCAGATCAGCAATGATAGCGGCGTTTGAGCATTCCTAGCATTTTGGGTAGTCGTGTCACCGGGAGGAGGCGTGGTGGTAGCGTCAGCAGCAAGATTGGTACGAGGAGGATTATTGGTAGAAGGAGTAGCTTCAGAACCGCTACTACTAGTGTTAGTAGAATTAATATTAGGAGTTGTAACTACTCCGGACATAAGATCCACCATTTTGAATGACTGAAAATTAGCTTTGGTAATTGATATGTTGATCTCCCGCTATGGTCGCCAATTATTTTAGGGATAATAAAAATATACTGTAAAATGGTACTTTCAGGTAGGTTCGAGAGATCAAGCTCGAACAGGACGATCCTAAACCAAGAAATAGCCATTCAAGTCCTGCTTCGATCACAAAGATGGAGAAGATTGGGTAGGTCTTAGGAAAAGGAAGCAAAGAAGGTTGAGAAATCTCAAGTGTGATGAGATTGTAGTGTGTAGTTTAATAATGGATTATCTCCGGGATAGATCGCTAATTCTGAATTCTCGTCTTGTAGTTCGTTGTCTTTTGAATAACTGATATAATCTATTTATATTTTAGAGGAGACACACTGATTTCTCGTAAGTGGTGGAAGTTACAGGAGAAGTGGAAGAGTAACGATTGTGGAGATTGTAGTTGAGTCATGTCCTAAAAATACGGAGGACTTATATGACTACTACTCCTCGTGCTCTCAACTTCTCTATAACTGTCCTACTACTTATTAAATTCTTATTTGTGGATGTGATGCCACAACGTACGATTTCCATAGACCGCCAGACCAATACCCCAATGAGAATCGCCCTATGTGTTGTATTTGGTATCTCGTGGAAATAGTAGATTCGTGGACTATCACTTTGTTTTAAGTCAAGTCAATAGCTTGCTAAGTCAGTGAGGCAAGTTTCGCAACTCATTAGATTTATAAGTTAGTATCGAGTCTGATAAGGTTAATGGTCATGTACTATCTTGGGAGCAACATAGTATAATTTTAATGTCCAAATATCATCTTGGAAATGGCGTGGCATAAATCTGGAAGTGTTTGAAGCCAAAGATTGTGCGGAAGTTCCAAAATACCATTAATGGCGTATTTTCATAAACTTATGAAAAAAGGATTGTCAAATCAACCATATAGGGTTGGCGCTGGCATTAGGCTAACACAAAGTAGTGACGCGTCTTAGGAGTAGGCTAGCGCTGGCGCTAGGCAAGTTTATGAGAAACTAGTAACGCGTCCCTGGGATGCGCCATCTTTCCAAAGTGAAGTGACGCGTCCTTAGTTAGCCTCTTCTAATTTTTATGAAGCTTCTCTAGGGCGTGTCTTCATCGAATTAACCTCCGCCTTTTTGTGAAGCGTATACTCTTTGATGGTATCGCATCCCGGAGGAATATCGCATAATTTGTGACACGTCCTTGAATAAAATGCTAAAGTGGAATATTTTAGGGTCAGGACGGTGAATTGTTATGTTTTCTTTACCAACAGGGCATTAAGATGAAATGCATCTTTGGGGATCAAGCATTGGCTTTTCCCAGATTTGATAGATGTTATTGGAACATCGATGCGTATTATAGACAAGTTCGAGGAATTCAGCTGCGTAATTTATATGACTTGAGCCTGGTTCAATATGGCATGTATATGGTGAATATTAAAGAGACTACAAGAACAGTTTAGAGCGTCAATAACTATTTGTAGAAACTGTATACTTAATTCGCCTGCGGAATATAAGTACATATACAATATTTCATGCTTTAATATAAATCTAGAAATATGTGCATAAATATACAGATATGCGTCTGTGTTCCTGCTGTTAGAAAGAGGGCGATTTTACAATTCTATCCCTTGTTAAAAATCCACCATCTACACCTACAAGATCTTATTTTTTAAACACTTCTTGTTCCCTGTATAAGCTTGATGGCAGTTCACATCCACAATTTGGTTCCAAGAGTAAAAACTCGTGGTTGCAGTTTGGTCTTATGCTCTACGCCGATTTTTCGAATCCGAATATTGCAATTAGTTTGGTTTCTCCTTTTTTGTTGCAATTCAAGTAATAATACCTAAAATATAGAAAACAGGCGTAATATACAAATACTACACAAAAAGTAGCTAAGAAAAACATAAGAAATAATATTTAAATATATATTTTATGCACTTATCAACCATCACCTAAAAATCGACTCAAAGTTCAAACCCATACAACAGATGATGAGAAGAATAACACCTGAGTTATAAGCCTCAGTGGAGGCCGAATTTAAAAAATGCAACTAGCACGAATCATCCGAAATGCGTATTATACCGAGTGGATTTCAATTATGGTGATAGTTCTTAAAACAGAATAGATGAGTAGAAATCTGCATTGACTTCAACGACCTCAACAAAGCATGTCCGAAAGATAGTTTTTTCCTCCTGATCATAGACCATCTAGTCAATGCAATCGATGGTAAAAAGGCATTGTCATTTATGGATGCTAATCTGGGTATAATCAGATACCTTTAGCTCCAGAAGACCAAGAACATATAGCATTCTTCACATCGAAAGGACTTTGCTGCCATACCAAACTGCCATTCGAATTGAAAAATACGGGAGCAACCTAATAGAGACTGGTGGAGGATATGTTTACAGGTGGGAAGTGTACATAGACGGAATGATAGTAAAAAATAAGGTGTTTGTTGACCATGTGCCAGTTCTGAGAGGCATATTTGAGCATATCAGAAAGTTCAAGATGAAGGTCAACCCTGCAAAGTGTACCTTCTGAGTTACATCTAGAAATATTTGGGTTACATAGTAACAAAGAATGGTATTGAAGCAGATCCCGATAAGGTTTGTGCCATCCAAGAAATACTTTCGCCAACAAAAGTAAAAGGTGTCCAAAGTTTAAATGGATTTCTGGTAGCTCTGAGAAGATTCATCTCAAGATCTTTCGACAAGTGTAAGCCTTTTTTTAGGACTTTGAGAAAGAGAGACAAATTCAAATGGACAGGGGAGTGTGAAGAGGCACTCTAGAAGATCAAAGAGCACCTCATGAAATTGTCAGTGTTATAGAGGCCAGATAAGAAGGAAGTCGTCACCATCTATCTAGGAGCTACGACCCACGCCATTAGCGCAGTGTTGGTCAGATACGCTGGATCTGAAGAAAAACCCGTATATTTCTTCAGCAAAACCATGACATCAGCAAAAAGGAACTACACCAAAATTAAACAACTAATCCATGCTTTGATTTATGCAATACAGAAGCTAAGAACCTATTTCTAAGGTCACAAGATTTTGGTCCTAACCAAATCCACTATAGAGTCGCTTTTGGACAATTTCTCCAGATCCAGGAGAATATCAAAGTGGGGAGCTCAGATCAAACAATTTGATGTTTTCAATGAGATGCAAACGACAATCAAGTCACAAGCTATAGCTGATTTCTTGGCCGACTTCCCTTTAGAATAAGAAGAGAAAGTAGAAGGCATACCCGGGATGGAAGAAGAAGAGAATGATTCGCCAGATCTTCTTGAAAGTTGTCACCACCGAAGATGGGAAGTTTTCACAAACGGCTTGTCTACAATTAACAGATCAGGACTGTGAATGGTTTTTAAGAAACGAAAGGTCACGAAGATATTCCACTATTTAAGACTTGAGTTCGAGGCTAGCAACAATGTTACCGAGTATGAGGCAGTAATCCATGCCCTACGGTTGATCATAGAATTTGGACTAACAAAAGTAATGTTCACCAGTGATTCCCAATTGGTGATACTGCAGATAAAGGGATATTACCAAACTCTAAATCCTTGTCTACAGAAGTACCTGAAGATAGATCAACATTATTCAAGCCAAATTCCAAACATTAAGTTCAGACATATATGTTGGAAGAACAATATACATACAGACGCATTAGCTTATATCGCATCCATGCTAAAAGATCCAACAATGGAAAAAATTTGAATTAGGAGAGTTTTATCCCCCTCAGTATCATATGAGGAAGACAACAATGAGTCATCAATGGCAATAGACTTAGAGTGGTACGCACCAGACGATTGGAGATGACCTATTCATCGTTACCTAGAGTCGGAAGAACTCCTTGCATGCATCACCCAAGCACACAAGATCAAGAGTAGGTCATCCAACTACCAACTTTGAAATAGAATCTTGTACAGATAATTTTTTTTTGGGCCCTTGATAAGATGTTTAAGCAAGGAACAAGGCCTCCAGATTCGAGTTGAATTGCACTATTGGAGACACCGGGAATCACAACTCAGGGAGAAATTTGGCTCCTAGGGCAAAAACCATGGGTTATTTCTGGCCCTATGTCATACCCGTATTTTTCTCGGGTTTAACTAAATTCGATGTGTGTCCTAAATGGGTTATCCCTTGGTAGAATCAATATACTTGATTAGTAGAAGTATGGAATAAATAATATTGAAACCTTAAGATATTTTAGCATGCTTGACACATGTAAACTATAGTGTCTGGGGCATCTAGGTAATTATGTTGTTAAAGCTAAAACATAAAAAAAAAAAGTAAACAGAAAAGGAAGGGGGACGATCTTCTTTCCCTTTCTCTGCGACTCTCTACTTCTTTTCATTTTTTCTTGGTCTCCCCTTTCTCTATAACTGAAAGCTAAAAACGAGAAATCAAGGAGAGTTTAAGCTTGGTTATTGATCAAGGTTGACGGTGCTGTGATCTCTTATTTATTTTGAAGTTGGATTAAACGAATGAAGGTAGGAGAAATGCATCTTTTGATATCAATTCTTCCATCTTCAAGTTCTGATTTCTTCATGCAAGTGGCAAGTGATTATTATTCAAGTTAAATTGATGTTCTAGATTTCAAATTGAGTTGGGTATTCTATTTTTCCCCATTTGAGTTTAAGTTCAATAAAATTCTGACCTAAGTGGTCAATCAATCACATTTTTCAACAAGTGGTAGTTTAGTGGAGATTTAAATGAATCATTGAAGAATTTGTTCTTTCGGTATTTTCCATCTACTGCCTTATGCATCATCTCTATTTTTTTTAGTATTTTTGATTTACTGAAACATTAATTTGTGTGTAGTTCGATACGGTGGGTATTTGTTGACTAGCGGTGATGCTAGTCGCGGAACATAGATATTAAGAACGATCATTTTTATTTATCCACTGTGTTTGGTGTGAGCAGGGTCAAATGAGAATTTGATTCTCTAAGGTGAATGTTTTATGAATTTCTATGAATCTTGCTTTGTGTTGAGTGATGGTAATGTTTGTGAAAATATTATGTCATAATTAACTTCCTTTGGATTACTAGATGGACTTACTTTTAATTGCATTAGATATATAGTTGGATAAAACAAGATGTTTCATTTGGTGAGTGGTGGCCTAACTATTTGGATTACTAAATATATGCTAGTACAGATCTTTGAATACTGGTCATGGACACTAACTCCATAAGATGGATTACATTCGTTGCTTATCTTGTAGATAAAATATCATGGCTGATAATATATATGAGTCAAAAAGCTAGTGAATAAGTTTGCATTTGATAAATTCGGTGTTGTTGGACTTATTGTTTTGTTTCATTGCTTGTCCTTCTTAGATTTAGACCATTTATGTAAAATTGATCTTTAGGGAACGAGCAACACTAGTATGCGGTAGGAAGGTTGAAAATTCAAACGATGACATCTATGACATTATTGAGGTTCACAATAGGAGTTCTGTGAAGCCTTGATTCAGTAATTCCTTTATGTGCATGTTAGTACAGTTACATTTCTGTCTTACGAAATCTCACAGGTATCATTTATGTTTTATATATCTAGAGAATGATTTTTCATTTCTTTGTTGAAGTTTATTATCATTAATCACTAGCTTGGTCTCTAGGAGGTTTTAATAAAAACTTCTACTGACGTCCACGGATTTAGGAACTCATTTAAATTCTTTATTCTCTGTCATATAAATATTCTTAATCTCAGACTTGGGAATGGGTGTTCTATCCAACTCTACCCGAATTCTACGGTTGGTGTCGTATGCAGGTCTGATAGAAAATGGGGGCATTTGCTATTGTTGTTTAAATGTGCAGTTTGTTGGGTTTGATCTCTTATGTTCTGACGGACTATCAGATTTACATGATTCTGCTTATCTTAATTGTTTAATCTAGATGTGCAACAGTATAATGATTTTTCTGTCTTTCCCTACATAATGGGATGATATCCGTTATGTTAATAATGGTTGTGTATACAAGATTTGCTAAGTTCTTATTTATTAACGATGGAAATGAGGATTATTATGCATAATGAAAAATGTAGGCTTCCTTTGTATCTCTTAAGCTATACCGGAGTAAGAGATAATAGTACCATGTTGATACTTTGAAGGGATTAAATAAATAAGTTTATTTGAGTACTAATCTTTAATTGTGGAATGAAAATGGAACTGTTGATAAATGGAGTCAGATGAGTGTTAGTGAGATATGGAATTTTAATTTAAAAATCAAGAAGGTTTGACTGATAATTAATGAGATAGCATCTAGTCTTAGGAGATATGAGGGAGATCATAATGGTGCTGGTCCTAACTAGTCTTAAGGTTGGCATGGATTACTTGTTGCTTTTATTTACCGTTCTTGTGTCAATTATAAGAAGAGATCTATCCATACATTTTAATTAAGGTTTACTGCCTATACAGTCACGGTGGAAATTGTTGAGATTTGGCAGGAAACAACGAGATTATGGAAGGATGCAAGAAAATTATTTTTAGGCGGATATGAATTGCAGATTACTATTTAGCTTGTTTGTTGTTCGTTGTTTGTTATTTTTCTATTAATTTTTATATAAGTAATCCTTTCACATGACAACTTCTGTAGTTTTTCTTTGGGTACCTTTGGCTTACTCGAGATTGTTCATATCATCTAAAAGTGTTGGTTGCTGCGCGGCAGTTCATACCATTTATTTGGAGATGATTGCAATCTTCTCGAGGTAGTTGCAGTCCAATTACTGGTTGTTCATACTACTTAGTGAGAGATGATTATTACCATCCAAGGTAATTCATATCATCTGATAAATGTACAAAACGTGCGATAAGAGATGATTATTACCATACTAGGTAATTCATATCATCTGTCTGATACATGTTATAGAGATGATTATTACCATTCCAGGTAATTCATATCATCTGAGAAGGGATGGTTATTGCCTATAGTGGCAGTTCATACCATCCATCTAGAAATGATTACTAACTCTTTTGAGTAGTTCATATCATTTGAAAGGATAGTCGGTTGAGCTTGACCTAGTTCTGTGAGTTTGCCAGAAAATCTATTCGGAACGGTGGCTGGTATCCCACTATCCTTGGCACTGGGACTGATCACCTCCTCACCCGTGCGGCACGGTAGGCTGGCAGGAGATATTGTATCTTCCTACAAAACGATAGGAATCATATGTGGGATTCGATAACCCTTGAAATATAAAAGTTTGGTTACATGCTTATAAAGCAATTTGGAATAAATCAATGAACATTTGCTTGGTAAAAATCGAATTGGTCCAAAAAATTTGAAAGTCCGGTATCTCGAGTGGCGAATCGGGAAGTTGGAGCTAGCCAAGCAGGTCATAACCCGACCCGTCGAAAGTGAAAATTTTCCGGTCTGTCACACCCTACATGCACGATGATGCAAGATGATGCAAAGCATATGGAAAAGTCTATGAGGAATTCCAAAGGTTCGGGAAGAAAATATATGCACCCTCTATATCTCTAGATTCAGTTTTAAGTCCCTGGTCCTTCGCAAAATGGGGAATGGATATTGTGGGCCCCCTTTACGAGGGAACACTATAAAGCAAATATCTAATTGTGGCAACTGACTACTTTACTAAATGGGCAAAGGAAGCTGCGTCAAAGAACATTTGTGACAAATATGTCTTTAAGTTCCTGTTCGGAAATATCATGTCGGTTTGAAATACCAGCAGCAATTATGTTAGATAAGGAAAACAACTACAAGGAGCAAACATACATTTGATATTCAACACTTATCAAATAAGAAAAAGTAAATCTACGCCCATATATCCACAAAGCAATGGGCAAGTAGAAATAACAAACAAAACCATAGGTGACTATTTAAAGAAGAAATTAGATTGCCACTCTGCTGATATGTGTGAGCAACTACATAATATCTGGTGGTCCTATATAACCACAAGAAGAGAGGCCATTGGTCTATAACCTTTATGCTCACTTATGGGATAAAAGCAGTTCTAACAACAAAAGTGATTATACCAACGACCAAGTCAGAGGCATGTCAGAAGAATTTCACCTTGAACATGATACTTGCGAAGTTGGATGACCTGGAAGAGGCACAAGAGATTGCATTACAAAAGATGGAGAACTAATAGAGGTGGTCACGAGGAGAATACGACAAGAAGGTTTTGTCCATGAAAATTCTATCCAAGACAGTTGGTATTAAGAGAAATTCCATAATATGAAAGGGAGAAAAAATGAGGAAAATTAGCTCCCAGATGGGGAGGTTCATACACTATACTATCTAAAGTTGGAGAGGCAGATTATAAGTTGCTAAGAACAAATGGGACCGAGATGGACTATCCTTGGAATATAAGACATTTGAAGTTGTATGATCCATGAAATGTAATTAGATACTATAATGATGGATCCTTTAGATTCAGGACAAGCAAATGCTTGCCTGAGGTGATATGAGGACTTTGAGTGGTTCCGGAGTTGAAGGGGTCACCTAGAGACTAGCATAGGTGATCCCACGACCCTAGACGGAACTAGAGGTCAGAGAGAAAAAATGGATCATTCAGACTTGGCACAAAGCCAATTTGGTTATTCCCGAGGTGATCTGAGGACTTTATACTAGGTGACCAGAGTCGAAGGGATAACCCAGAGACTAACACACCTCATGACCTAGGTCCATAGGTCATTGAGAATTGAGAAAAGGGATCAGAATTAACCCATCCCATCGGTTAACACCAAACGATATTTATCAAAATTAACCCATCCCATCGGTAAACACCCAATGATGATGAGATATCCATAATCAGGACACGTCATTGGGCTCGATGACCCTTCTTGTTGTGGATAGTCAAATAAATAGTGTATAATTGATTATCATATGAGACTAACGAGAAAATAAAAATTATGACTTTCCACAGGAACTAAGGTGTAAATAAATAAAGCAGTATGCTAAATAAAGTTGTGGAAGTTAAAATAGAAGAGGGAAAAACAACAGTAAAAGTAACAAAAGAGTAGCAGAGATAAAGCCTCAACCAATGAGGTCAACATAATGGTAATACAACACCGCGACAAATAACGTAGAGATTGTTTTTGTTTTTAAAGGGAAGAAAGACAAGAAGACCAAGTAGAAAAGGCACCATAAGAGGTTCCAGATCGCTTTGCCACAGCTTTGTCCTCCAAATCGTCCAGAGTCTGCTTCACCTTGGTCTTGACTATCTCACCAATATTCTTGGCGAAAGAATCTTGGAGATCTTTCACTGCCTGCTGATGACTCAGAGCATCCTGAGAGAGCAAAGATTGAGAGTGGGAGAGATATGCCTTTAAGCTGGTTTCCGACTTCCTCAAACCAGCAACTTCCTTCTCCAGGCCAACAACTTTCTCCTGCTTAGATGAAACATCAGTATAAAAACAAAATCAGTCTGGAATCAAGCTAGAAAAGACAAAAATAAGCTAAAGACACCTTCTAGAGACTGGATAGTGATCCTAAGGGTTTCTTATGACTTAATAACAGTGATGTCAAGCTCGCTAACTTTCAAAGCTGGATCATCCTTATTAGAAGCTTGAAAGCCTTTCATATGGTTCTACATAACCAGCTTCTGGATGTCATGACCGACCCCGAGACTATCCAAATGTGCTCGAACCAAGTCTAGGTTCCGACTCGTCTCAATATAATGGTCCACATGGATCATGTTATTTATCAAAACAACCTCAGCCTTTTCTTTCCATTGTATCAGATCCTTCCTACTAGCAAGAATGTCACGATTCTTCAGTTCAAGGCCAAAGCATCTATCTTCCAAGGAGTTGATAATCTCACGAAGTTGATTAAGCTCAGATACTTGCCTCTTAATTTTATCATCTTTGTTAATAAGTTGTTGCTCTAAATTTTAAACATTGCTCTTAATTTTATCATCTTTGTTAATAAGTTGTTGCTCTAAATTTTAAACATTGCTCTTGGGGAACTTAATCTCGGGACCAAGGTTGCGGTACTCTTCAATGAAATCTTGCTCCGTACGCTCGGTGATGGCTATTAGTAATAACCATGATTCAGGATTCTAAAGGAAGGAGCATCATAAAAGTAGAAATAAAAGAGTCAGCAAAAGAATATATAACTACCATTTTGGTCAAAAATTTTGCTTACTCGGTTCTTGGCATTGTTGATGCTCAGTCTGAATCTCGTTCTCCAAGAGCTGATTCTTCTGACGCATCTCGTCGTAGGTGGCATGGCTAAGGATCTGGAAGTTTTGACCCTACAATAGAACAAGAAGAGAGCTAAAAAAGGGGGGCAAGAAGAGTACTCCAGTTAAAGAAAAGAAATTATTTATATCATAAATAACCAGGGTCATCATGGAACGATAAAAGTCAGGATTGAAAGCAGGAACGACCTGAAGCATATCAGCCTGAGACAAAGAGCCGAAATAGGTAGAGGCTAGACAACCAAGGGAATCACAAGCAGCTCCCGAAAAGATAAGCGTGGAAGATCCAGCAGGCTCGAGAGCCAACAAAACCTCAAGTTGCTTCCCTAATCCAGAGTCAGATTCATTTTTTTTTGCATTGGATCTGCAACAATGAAAATACTAAACAGAAAAAATTGTTAAGGTTAAGAAACCACTGAATTGATATCACACAATGGACAGAGCCATCTGCTCAGCAAATTGTCCTTAACACAATAGTCCGCGGGTACTCCTCAAGAATGGGAGATGCTATACCCCAACAATTGAGATGTGCCCAGGATAGAACTGTCCGTTATGACTAGTATAAGCATAATACTAATCACCCTCAAGAATTTAACAACAAGATAGAAGTGGAAGGGAAATAAACAAGCAGTGTGCGCAATACAAAGCAAGAAGAGGGGAAAAGAAGACATGATAGTAGTTGCTTCTGGAGTAAGTTGAAATGAAGAATTCGCTTTTGTTTTATAGGAAAAAGAAGAGTTACTGGAAATCAATTAGAATCAATTATGTGCAAGAAGCACGGACATTAATTTTGAAACAAAATTAAAACGGTAAAAATATATTCTCTCTTTAATTCAGCCTAAATCTCGCCGGATCAGACGCCCCCACATTTAAAACAAAATTTAATTTGGTTTTAAATTCTTTAAAGAAATATATTCTTTTCAAAAAGGTAATTCTTGGTTGGCCCGTAGCCGCAGCTACGCCCGCACCCGCAACACACACTCATGCCCACGCCCGCACCCATAGCCGTAGCAAGTCCGCAAGCCCACAAGCTGCAAGACGCAAGACGCAAGCGCACCCGAGCCCAAGTCCGTGCGTGCGTGCTTCGGTGCGAAGCACCGCGAGTTTGTGAAAAGCATGGTTGCACCAACTAGCCCATAGCGTTAGTCCTCCCCCAACCACAAAAGTGTCTAAACCCCTAAGGGCCCTCCCATAGAAGCAACTTTTTATGTAATAAGGAGAGGAATCATCTTTAGTTTCTCCAATGTGGGACTAAAGGTTCATTCACAAAAGTAAAAAATGAGCTAGTTCTTTATTGACTTCTTGGTCCTAAAATCCATTCCTACCAAGACCAAGAAACACTTTAAGTTCATTTTTCTCCAACAATCCCCACATGAATGAACACCCGATGAAAATCAAAAATCAAAAAACGAGAAATACCACTTAGGCAATAGGTGTCCATAAGGTCTTGAAACTTTGCTTAGTGAGAAATTACCAGAACTACTTGATGGACAGTGAACGTGATGTCTTGAACTTCCATCGTTTGGTGTAGTACATCAATAACTTCCACGCGTGATATCTCTCTAGGTGCTGTCAAGTTCGTGTCGTTGTGTCCATTTTGGCCCTGGACGTATCCCGTTTCTCAGAATGCTCTAGAGAATCAACTCAATTCTCATACGAAGCGCCCCACTTCCTCATTCAGATAGGTGAGTTCTATCAAGAGTGTTTACTGCTACACCCCACTTAAATATTAAATTGAAACTATGAAACTCATTAAAACTTAGTAAAAAGTCATCCTTCACATGCAGTCACACTATCACGTTTACATTATAGGGAAGGGACAGAGAATGAAATTCTCTGATAGTGTTTCCTTTAACTCACCACAAATTAGTTGTCTCATTCGAAACCTTGATTTTGGGATCTCCAGTCAGCAAGGTTGAGTATCCTTCATGGTAAGTTTATTTAATGAGCTTAAGCCCCATCCCACTCGATACATTACTAACTATCTCCTTGGACAAACCTTTCGTCAAAGGGTCCGCGATATTTTCCTTAGACCTCACAAAGTCAACAGAAATAACGTCAGTTGAGATTAGTTGTTTTAGGGAATTGTGTCTTTTACGAATGTGTATAGACTTCCCATTATAGTTGTTGTTTTTAGCATTAGCTATTGCATCTTGACTATCACAATATATAGATATAGATGGCACAGGCCTATGTCAAAGAGGAATGTCTTCTAAAAAGCATCTTAGCCAAGTGGCTTCATCTCCTGCTTTATCTAACGCAATAAACTCTGATTCCATAGTAGATCGAGCTATACATGTCTTTTTGGAACTCTTCCAAGATACATACCCACACGCTAGAGTGAACACATATCCACTCGTAGATTTAGAGTCCTCTGAGTCTGATATCCAGTTTGCATCACAAAATCCTTCAAGGACCGCAGGGTATCTTTCATAATTTAAACAAAAGTTTAAAATGTACTTCAAGTACCTTAAAAATCTAATAAGTGCATCTCAATGCTGCTGCCTTGGATTACAAGTATACCTACTCAACATACTCACAGCATAAGCAATGTCTGGTATCGTACAGTTCATTAAATACAGCAGACTTCCTATAACACATGAATATTCAAGTTGAGAAACTCCATTACCCTTATTCTTTTTGAGTCTACAACAAGGATCATAAGGAGTACAAGCAGGTTTACAATCAAACTGGTTATATTTTCTAAGCACAAATTCAACATAATGAGATTGACTAAGACTATATCCATTAGAATTTCTTTTAATCTTCATCCCTAAGATTACATCGGCGAGGCATAAGTCTTTCATGTCAAAGTTTTCATTTAGCATGCTCTTTGTGAAATTAATTACATCCATGTTTGTACATGGTACAAGCATATCATCAACATACAAGCATACAATCACACAGGAATCATTCACAAGTTTAGTATAAACACACTTGTCAGATTCACTGATTTTAAAACCACTAGAAATCATTACATGATCAAATTTTTCATGCCACTGTTTAGGTGCTTGTTTCAAACCATACAAAGATTTTTTCAGTTTCCAAACTTTGTTTTGACAACCTTTCACTACAAAGTCCTCAGGTTGGTCCATATAAATTTCTTCATATAATTCACCATTTAAAAAAGTTGTTTTTTATCCATTTGATGTATCTCTAAGTTATGAATGGAAGCAATAGCAATTAAAATCCTAATGGAAGTAATTCTCGTAACAGGTGAATAAGTATCAAGACATCTACACCGTTTATCTGTTTATAGCCTTTAGCTACTAATCTAGCTTTGTATTTTTCCACAGTTCCATCTACCTTACGTTTCCTTTTGAAGATCCATTTACAACCTATGGGTTTACACCCTAGAGGCAAATCTACAATCTCCCAAGTATCATTCTGTATAATGGAATCCATTTCACTAATGGTGGATTCTTTCCACCATGGAGATTCAGAAGAAGTCATGGCTTCTCTATAGTCTGTGGATCAGTCTCAGTTAAACATGTTATGAAGTCTGGCCCAATTTTTTTTTTCAGTTCTAAGTCTTTTACCTCTTCTAGGCTAAAATTCAAAATCATCTTTCTCTAAAGGTAATGTCTAACTAGTGGAAGGGACATTTAGAGGATCAACACATATCATGCGAGATTCAGATTTCAAAGAAAAAACATTTTCAAAGAATACAACATCCCTAGATTCCATAATTGTATTCACACCAATTTCAGATATTTCATAACTTACAACCATAAATCTATATGCAGTAGTATGTTCAGGATGCCCTATGAAGACACAATCAACAATTTTGGGTCCTATCATGGTTCTCTTAGGTGGAGGAATGGACACCTTATCCAAACACCCTCACCTTTAAACTATGCATAAGAAGGTTGTCTACCTTTCCATAACTCATATGGATTTTTATCTGATCCTTTAAAGGGTACTCTGTTCAAGAAATAACAAGATAAGAGGACGCCCCCTCCCCCCCCCACCCCCCCCCACCCACCCACAAGTTTGCAGGTAATCCTGAACTAATTAACATGGCATTCACCATCTCCTTAAGGGTTTAGTTTTTCCGTTCAGCCACACCATTAGATTGTGGTGAATAAGGAGGGGTTACTTCATGTATAATATCGTGTTCTATGCAAAAATCTCCTATAGGAATTACATACTCACCACCACGGTCATACCTAAAAAATTTAATGGTAGCACTCATTTGGTTTTCAACTTCTAATTTATACACCTTAAAGGCTTCTAAGGCATCATCATTACCTTTAAGTAAATATATGTGACAGTACCTTGTACAATCATCTATAAAAGTGACAAACCATTTCTTACCACCTCTAGTTTGAACTGATTTCATGTCAACTAGGTCTGAATGAATTAATTCTAAGGGTTTAGAATTTCTCTGAATATTATTTCTATATGATTTTTTAGCATATTTTGATTCTACGCATATTTCACATTTATGTTCATTTTCCAAACTAAATTTGGGAATGCAGCCTATGCTTGCCAGTTTATTCATTGACTTATAGTTTATATGTCCAAGTCTACCATGCCAAACATTCAATGACATACAAACATAAGCAGAAGAATCAATTATATTCATACAGAGGTTACATTAAATTTGTAGAGACCCTCAATCTTATAACCCTTTCCTCCATAATCCTTACCCTTAGTGACAATAACTTTCTCAGATTCAAAAACAAGTTTAAAACCCTTATCATCTAAAACACCACAAGATACAAGTTTTTTGCAGATGTCCGGAACATGAAGAACTTCATTCAATGGGATAGTTTTTCCAGAAGTGAGCTTTAGCCCAACTTTGCCTTTTCCCGCAACCTGTGTTGTGGACGAGTTACCCATGTAGAGTTTCTCCCCTTCCCCTACCTTCTGATAGGAGGTGAACATATCTCTATTTCCACAGACATGCTTGGTAGCACCGGAGTCTACCCCACTAGTCTCTCACATTGGTTACCAAATTGACTTCAAACACGGTGCCAGAAAACTCGTTCTTGTTGTTATCAACCAAATTAGCATTGTTTTTAAAGTCCTTACGTTTTCTACAGTGCATTGTCATATGGCCAGGAGTTCCGCAAACATAACACACACCTTTAATTTTACCAATGCCAGATTTGGGTTTCGGAAACATACCTTTCCTGTGATTACCAGGCATGCGTTTGTTGTTGTTTCTTTTTTCAGTATTGGAAGACTTGTGTTCAATTACATGAGCCTTGTAGAATATGTCCCTTGCGGAAGATTTGTTCTTGTCTTTGGAACACAACAATTCTTCCACTTGAATCTTCTTACCTAATTCAACCATACTAACTTCACCAGTTTCATGTCTAAATCTTCGTTTGTATTAAGACCAGGAAGAAGGTAATTTCACAATCACAACAGACACTTGAAACATTTCATCAATCACAATACCTTCAGCAATAATTTCATTGATAATACAATGAAGTTCAAGGAATTGATCAACCATAGATTTTTCATTTGACATTTTGTATTCCAGGAACCTAGCTACCAAAAATTTCTTACTTCCATCAGTTTCAGCTTGGTATTTCGCTTTTAAAGCAGCCCATAAATCAAAAGCAGTGAAGTTGTCTTTTGCATTATAGAAATCATACAGTGCATCTTCTAAACAATTTAAAATATGATTTTTGGCCATGTAGTTCTGTCTACCCCAACTTTCCAACTCCCTTTCATTTTCAGAATCATTCAAAGCCTCATCAAAGGATTTCAGAACTAATTCATCTAACATATGGAAACTCAGAAAGAACAACATCTTGGATTGCCATCTTTTGAAATCTTTGTCATTGAATTTTTCTGGTCTGTCAACATCATTCTTACCCATTATTACATAAGAAGTAGTTATAGTGTTAAGATTGTTGGACCTGCAACAATCGAAATACTAAATAGAAGAAATTGTTAAGGTTAAGAAATCACTGATTGATATCACACAATGGACATAGCCACATTCTCATCAAATTGTCCTTAACACAATAGTCCGCGGGTACTCCTCAGGAATGAGAGATGTTACACCCCAACATCGAAGATGTGCCCAGGATAGAACTGTCCGTTATGACTAGTGTAAGCACAATACTAATCACCCTCAAGAACTTAACATCAAGATAAAAGTGGAAGTGAAATAAACAAGCAGTGCGCAAAACAAAGCAAGAAGAGGGGAAAAGAAGACATGATAGTAGCTACTTCTGGAGTAAGTTGAAATGAAGAATTCGCTTTTGTTTTATAGGCAAAAGAATAGTTAATGGCAATCAATTAGAATCAATTTCGTGCATGAAGGAAGGATATTAATTTTGAAACGCAATTAAAACGGTAAAAATATACTCTCTCTTTAATTCAGCTTAAATTGACGCCCCCACATTTAAAGCAAAATTTAATTTGGTTTTAAATTCTTTAAAGAAATATATTCTGTTCAAAAAGGTAAGTCTTGGTTGGCCCGTAGCCGCAGCTACGCCCGCACCCGCAACACGCACTCATGCCCGCAGCCGTAGACACAGTCATACCCACACCCACAGTCACAGCCACAGCTGTAGCCACGAGTCCGCAAGTCACAAGTCCGCAATTCGCAAGCCGCAAAGCGCAAAATACAAGAGGCAAGACACAAGTGCACCCGCACCCGAGCCCGAGCCCGTGCGTACGTGCTTCGGTGCGAAGCACCACACGTGTATGAAAAGCATGGTTGCACCAACTATCCCATATCCTTAGTCCTCCCCCAACCACCAAAGTGTCCAAACCCCTAAGGGCCCTCCCTTAGAATCAACTTTTTAGGTAATAAGGAGAGAAATCATCTTTAGTTTCTCCACTGTAGGACTAAGGTTTATTCACAAAAGTGAAAAATGAGCTAGTGTTCCTTAGTGACTTCTAGGTCCTAAGATCCATCCCACAAAGACCAAAAATCCTTTTAAGTTCATTTTTCTCAAACAGTAGGTTGCTCTGGTTTCCCTCTCGTTATCATCAAACTCTTCCCCATTGTTATCATCTGCTAGGAAGTCATATTCCTTATCATCAGAGCTGACCAACTCAACATTCAACTTCAGACTTGACTCGTCTGCATCGGGAATACCACACTTCAACCTTGAGTCTGGGGGCATCACAGAAAGTTAAAAAATGAATGAACGTGCACCACCCATAATCTCACCTCTACCACCACTCGGTCCAGCGCCCTTCCCAGCCAGATCATATCTTTCACGATTTCCACCATCACGAGAAACAACGTCCATGACTCTCTTGTTTTTATTTGACACACCATCAACATGATCACCACTCCTAGTTTCAGCTTTGCCGACATCAACAGATTCTTTATCACCAAAAGTTCCATCTTTACAACTGCCACCGGTATTTTCACCACATTTATCAGCATCCCCAGTACCACTATTATTTTAACCATCTTTCCCAGCAACTTGATCATTACCATCACCACTAACGATATTCTTAGAACGTCTCTGAACAAGCTTACTGATGTGATTTTAATATAGTGGTAAAAAGTTTGATACTCAGACTTGTGAAAATTTGATTTTTAAACTTAATTTTTAATAACTAAAAATAAAACAGATTAAAGTAAAGTTGATTTAAAATTGATGGGAAGAACTAGGACTAAGGATTCCACCATTTGCCAATTTTTCAAGTGGTAAAAAGCTAGCAACTCATGTATTCAGTTTAATCAAAACATTGCCAAATTTAGGTTTTCAAAATAATAGTTGTAAATCGTAAGCATGAGACATCAAAAGCAGTAAACCCAACATTACTCATCAAAAGTAAACACAACTAATTGATAAAAACCATTTTTTCCAATTTTAATTCAAAGCACATAATTATAAGAGAATTGCAAAAAATAAATAAAATAAGAATTACCACTTTATTATTGGAAAAATAGATTCCTTCATCGCCCCAGTAATGGTGAGTAGCTCATCATGTCGAACACTCTCTCAAAATAATTGTTCATAGCTCAAAGTGTTTAAAAGAAGAGAAAAATAAGAAAACATTGACACAGTAGATTTGATACGAAAATAAGTGTTGCAAGATGTTTTCTTTGTAGTGGCAGAAGGTTCAAGGCGACTGACAATCTATAAGACTGTTGTTGGACGCTGTTGGAAGAACCAATTGGCAACTGAATCAGCGACAGTTTCCTGGTGCTGTTTTCTGCACTTCCTCTTCTTCTTTACGAACAGAGCTCCCCTTCAACTGAATTTTTCCGGTCACCCAAACTTGATTTTTTCTTTGATTTCTTCGCTATATATAGATGTAAGAACCCCTAATAACCCCTCCTAAGATGATAAGACCTCAAATTCCATTCCAAATCAAACTCCAATCCGTAATTATCCAAACAGGGGATTAATTCCTTTTCCGATCATGATTCAATTTTTCCAACGTGTTTTCCGGCATTAAACACTCTGGATTGCGTGTGTACAAGCTAGTATAGATTGTATCTTGATTCTGGTAACTTGAAATCACCTAAAAATCCCTTAAAACACGGTTGCCAACTAATCCAGGTAACTTTCTCATGTAAACTGAATTTCTCGCCCTTTTCGGTTTTGAATTCAAAAGGGAGGGTGCCTTTAAAAACTCTATGGGTGACTTTAGTAATTTCTCCTGGCGGTGCCTTTATCACTTTTTGAGCCGATTTTTCCACAAGTCTCTATTTCTCGAAAATCCCTACAAAGACATCAAAAACCATAAATAGTACAAAATTGAACACTATCAAAATAGATAATCGAGCACAATTTAGACACAAAAATGTGTCTATTAAATACCCACAAACTTACTATTTTCTAGTCCTCGAGCAAATCTAATCTAGAAAATAAAATCTTAACTCACTTTCGCAGGAATCACGACTACATTTAGCATATGTAATAAGCCTTTAAACCCCTAGGTGTCCCTAGTGAACGAGTTTTGTATCGTGAGGGTTTACAAAAGGTATACCCACATAACCTTTACTCCAAGTTTTAACTACTAGTGAACGATTGAGGATCGACACTAATCAAGTTATTTAATTGGCATACTAAATTCTTCGGCTCTGAGAATCATTACCCTATATGAGTCCAACTGATGTACACGAGTTTTTACTCAAGCAACTAAAATTAATATATAAGAAAACAAAGCTCTAGTCATATAGTCGTTCAACCACGATACTCAGAATCTATCAAAGTTCAATCACATGGAAAGATTTAGAAGATGGATATGGAGATGATGAAGTTTGCGCATGTTGACTAAGGTGAACCGTGTTTCCCATATCTGTCTGAAGGTCAGTACCAGGATGAATCCTAATAAATTGAGATACATGGTCTTAATCGTAATACTAATATCGATTAAACGGGTATATACAAGGGTCCCAACGATCGATTTATTAAAAATAAAACAACTATAAATGTACTGACAACATGATTGGATCAAATTGAATCCAAGCGCATGGTCCTTATCAGCATCACATGATAGTTCCCATGGATCCTGCGTTCCATGCTTGCTTAGGCGACGGAGACAGGGAGAACACACACATATTGCTATCAAAGTGTCAATATTTGATATTATTATTAGTTTTATTTGTTTTTCACTTATTTTTTTTTCATTTTTTGTTAATATAATCTAAATAATCTCAAACAGTCTACTCCATCCTGGCGGTGATAATAATTCGATACTGGTGCCCCACCAAATAACTTTGAGAAACATAAAAATTACAAAAATAAAAACAGAAGGTGATATGGTCGAGATAGACTCCGAGATGTGGTGACAACTATCATGTTATTTCTAACACCTGAACTCTGTCCTTTTATGAATAGACCATTTAACTGTGCATACCAATTCCTATAAAAAAAATAGCTAAGTTTCAATCTACCTAGAATGTTAGTGTCATCCTGAATTGTTCACAAGCTTCTAGACTTTGGAGTTTTTATTATTGCACTAAAAAGTTTCTTCCTTACCCCCAAACTTAAATTAAACAATGTCCTTAATGTTTCTAAAGATGAATGATTAAAAACATGAACAAGGGGAAACTGTTACCAATCGAAGAAAAAGAGTTAAGGAAAGATACTACCGTGTCGCATGAGCATGGGTTACCTCCCAAGAAGTTCTAAGTTTAAATTCTTCAGACATACTTAGAAAGAATTAGTCACCCCATAAAATCATATAGCAATAGTCGGAACAACTGTGGGTCATCTGAATCAAATAATGCTATCACAAATAAGAGGAAACTGCAACATGCCAATAAAATGAACAAACCGAGTACACCCTTATCTAGTTTTATGTTTAAGACAACTACTTCTAGTTGTGGTTCAGGTTCAGGATCTATAAAAGGGTCTAGATAAAATATTTTCATAGGCTGGATTTCCTCGTAAGCAGGATCAACAGGATCAGGTTGTAGAGTCTGAAATAACTCAACTAAGAACTTAGAGGCACATAATAATAACATGAATAATTGTGGATCCTCAAAGTCAATCATATTTGGCTCACACAATTGACTGCTATGAAGGTGGTCATTCTTAAACAAATGTGTCGATTCTAATTCCCTAAAGTAATTAGGCTTAGTCTCAAAACTCAATAACTGACATATTTGAAATTCATACGTTCCCACTTATGGAAGAAAATATTTTTGTGGGAAAACAGAGTAAATCTTGGTATTAACGCCCAGGTAAACCACATTGACCAGAGGATGGGTTTCTAACAACTGAACTTCTTTCTGGACATCGTCAGGCTCAGGAAATATAATTTGAAGATGATCTTGTAAAATGGTAGAGGAGCATATGTCAAGTCCCAAGTTAGGGTCTTTAAGTTGGGATACTTGACAATCACAAGAATCATCGGTATCCCAAACTTAGGGTGGACATTACTCTCAGATGGACTAGAAACTATTGGTTGGATTGTAGAGTCATTAAGGTCAGAACTACACTCAGCTTCCTCTATAGAAGGAAATAAGGTGGACTTATAAACTGGTAGAAGTGCAGACTCATTTTTCCATATATTATAAGTGTCCATCAAAGGTGCAGAATCTAACAAAGCATTTAACTCATTAATAACACTATCATCGTCAATATCAAATCTAAAATGGGCTAGGCATTTCTCTAATGGATCTTCTAAAAGTGTTTGGTAATGACTCCTGAACTAATGTTCCTATCATGTTCACTTCTTTAATGCATGTGTCGTCTAGCTCAGGTGGTTGGTCACTAATATTGAAAATATTCATCTCAATAGTCATATTACCAAAAGATAAGTTCATAATACCATTTCGACAGTTAATGATCGCATTAGATGTAGCTAAAAATGGGCGACCTAATATCACAGGTATCTGATTCTCTGGGTCAGGGACAGGTTGGGTATCAAGGACAACAAAATCTACTGGATAAATAAACTTATCGACCTCAATAAGAACATCCTCTATGACACCACGAGGAATTTTCACTGACCTATCAGCTAATTGCAGTGTTATCTGAGTAGGTTTTAAATCACCAAGTCCTAGCTGGAGGTACACATGGTACAAAAGTAAGTTCACACTGGCTCCTAAGTCAAGTAACGCTTTCTCAACACGGTAGTTACCTATTGTGCAGGAAATGGTTGGGGAACCTGGGTCTTTATACTTAGGAGCTGTATTGTTCTGGATAACTGAACTCACATGACTAGCTAGAAAGGCTTTCTTTTGTACATTAAGCTTTCGCTTTCGCGCACGCATATCCTTAAGGAACTTGGCATAACAAGGAATCTGCCTAATTGCATCTAATAATGGAAGGTTGATCATGACTTGCTTAAAAACCTCCACTATGTCGCTAAAGTTGGATTTCCTCTTGCTTGGTGCTAACAGTTGTGGGAACGGGGATCTAGGCACAAAATCCGGCTTATGAGGGACTACCTCGGGCTCTTTAGAGACTTCATCAGTCTCAACAGCTACTGGCTCAGAAGGGTGAACTACAGTATGTTCACTATCAGGCATAATTACCTTGTTATCTATCACTTTACCATTCCTAAGGGTTCTGATTGCTCTCACATGATTTGATGATTTCTCACCAGAAGATACTTCATGAACTCCTCTAGGACTGGGTTGGGGTTGACTAGGAAACCTACCTTTTTCTGTTTTTCCCAAAGACTCAGCGATTTGACCAACCTAGGTTTCTAAATTGGAAATAACCCGACTGTTATCCTGAACAATCTTTTGATTTTCTTGTAAACTTTGATTGAAAAACTGCTGAAAATCTTTAGTGTTCTGAGTTAATGAGGTGACAGACTCTGCTAAAATCATGACCGTCTTTTCTAATGGACTTCTAAATTGTTCTGGTCTAGAAGGATTCTTAGTATAACCAAAACCTGGGGGAACTTGAGAATTACTAGACTGGCCTTGATTCTGGCCCTTAGACCAAGAAAGGTTAGGATGGTTTCTCCAACCAGGGTTATAGGTTTCTGAATAAGGGTCAAATTTTTGATGATTATCAAATCTATTATAAAGAGCAGAGTATTGTTCTCCAACAATGTTCCCTTCCCAAAATGATTTGGGTTCACTTCCACAACTAGAATGACTCAGTTTTAAAGCTTCTAACCTTTTCGATATAACTGCTATTTTGGCATCTGATTCAAAAAATCCTTCTACCCTATTGAAATTTCCTCAACCTAGAAGAATTATTTTTTGGGGCTCCCTACTATTTTCCCAATATTGGGTTTTTCTCGGCGATTTCATTCAAAAATGTCATTGCACCATCGACAGTTTCATTTTCTAACCCACATGTGCATAAAGAATCAATCATGGTTTTTGTCGAATAATCAAAACCCTCGTAGAGGATATGAACTAGACTTACTTTCTCTAAACCATGATGAGGATATTATGATAACAAGTCATTGAACCTTTCCAAATACATATACAAATATTTTCCCTCTTGTTGAGCAAATGTGCAGATTTGCTGCCTAATAGATGATGTTCTGTGTCTAGGGAAAAACTTCTGGAGAAAGGCAGATGTAAGTTTTTCATAAGTTTCAATTGACTCAGAAGTCCTATATAGCCAAGATTTGGCTTTGTCTCTTAGTGAAAAAGGAAACAGTCTAAGTTTGAATGATTCATCATTTGTCCTTAATCCTGATGGTACTACATATTTCCTCAAAATCCCTAACATGGAAATAGGGGTTTTCATTTTCTTTCCCTAAGAAAATTTGGAGCATTTTTATGGTCCCAGGTTTCAACTCATAGTTTGCTTTAGTTCAGCTAACTTGATACATGATGGACGAGAAGTTCTAGTCGGGTTCAACAAAGATTTTAAAGTTGCAATTGATGGCAGTACTAAAGGACTAGTAGTAACTTCTTCACATAGTGTCAAGTTCTCAAAATTAAAATTTTCAAAAACAGGGCCCTCAAAAGAAGAGTCTTCGAGGTCCTCGTTTCCAGGGACATAACTACTAGGTTTTTCACTAATCAAATGACCTAGAGTGTCTCTTTTCCAAGTCCTCTCAGTGATGATTTCAAGTGGTCTTGGCATACACTAAAAAAATAAATCCTAATTGGAAGGGAATTCTAAACAATCACAAGCAAGGATGACTCAACCAAATCAAACCTATTGAATATAGCAAACAAAAAGCATGATGGATCCACTTAGATTGTTTCTAGACCAGCTTCTATTCTTCCGAAAGGCAACTAGTTACAGTTTTAGCAAACCTCTTAGAACGATCTGAATTAGATTAAGCCGAAGAGAAACAGGATAAGCTCTAAGGAGCTTCGATAACCCTGTCTATTTGGCACTTTTCCCTGGGTTACAAGGCGGCTCTAATCAACTTAAAATAATCTTCTTGAACCTTGAGTTAGGATAATAAAGTAACCAATACAGTCCTTTTGAACGAGTTTCCTATAAGCTCGTTACCCTATCGGTCTCTTTCTTTTCAAAATTTTAAGTTTTAGGTTCTCGTTTGGTAACGTGTTCCTAAAGCGGGCAAGAAGGGAACGGTGATTAAATCCGAGTCCTTATCTTGTATGGTCAGTTCTTTCCCTTTACTAGAAAAGTAAATCAGTATTCAGTTCCTCAACATATATGCATACGAAGGAATACAGTAAACCCACTTGCAGGGGATTCGTGGGTTGATCGAGTCTTACCTCCCTTACAAGACGGCGATGAACCGTTGAAGTCGACTCGGGCCACCAACTCCTGTGTCAGTGTACGAATCCGAGAGGCCGAGACAATATAGTAATTGTCGTCCTTCCCTGTTACAGTTTATATTTAAATTACCCTTCCGTAGGGTTTAAAAATAATAATAATAATGTCCAAAGTCCCAAAATAAATTCCAAAAGTGTCCAAAAAAAAAAGAAAAATTACAGAAATAATAAAATTTCCTATTACAATTTTCTAAACAAATAAAATCTAATTAAAAATAAAATTCTTTGTCTTCTTTTCCGTTCTTTAAGCTTTAACTTTAACTCCAAGTCTTTAATCACCAAAGTCTTTGGCTCTATTTCCTTTCAACCCAAAGTCCAAAACCTGTAGCAAAAAGACAAATACCCAAAGAAACGTAAAATAGAACAAAGTAAAAAATAAAAATCTAATTAAACTAACTAACCTAAAAACAAAACTAAAAACAAATCTAAAAACAAGTCTGCGCCGGCGGCGCCAAAATTTGATGTGATTTTAATATAGTGGTAAAAAGTTCGATACTCAGACTTGTGAAGATTCGATTTTTAAACTTAATTTTTAATAACTAAAAATAAAACAAAGTAAAGTTGATTTAAAATTGATGGGAAGAACTAGGACTAAGGATTCCACCATTTGCCAATTTTTCAAGTGGTAAAAAGCTAGCAACTCATGTATTCAGTTTAATCAAAACATTGCCAAAGTTAGGTTTTCAAAATAATAGTTGTAAATCGTAAGCATGAGACATCAAAAGCAGTAAACCCAACATTACTCATCAAAAGAAAACACAACTAATTGATAAAAACCATTTTTTCCAATTTTAATTCAAAGCACATAATTATAAGAGAATTACAAAAAATAAATAAAATAAGAATTACCACTTTATTATTGGAAAAATAGATTCCTTCATCGCCCCAGTAATGGTGAGTAGCTCATCATGTCAAACACTCTCTCAAAATAATTGTTCATAGCTCAAAGTGTTTAAAAGAAGAGAAAAATAAGAAAACAGATTGACACAGTTGATTTGATACGAAAATAAGTGTTGCAAGTGGCAGAAGGTTCAAGGCGACTGACAGTCTATAAGACTGTTGTTGGACGCTGTTGTAAGAACCAATTTGTAACTGAATCAGCGACAGTTTCCTGGTGCTGTTCTCTGCACTTCTTCTTCTTTTTCACGAACATAGCTCCTCTTCAACTGAATTTTTTCGGTCACCCAAACTTGATTTTTTCTTTGATTTCTTCGCTATATATAGATGTAAGAACCCATAATAACCCCTCCTAAGATGATAAGACCTCAAATTCCATTCCAAATCAAACTCCAATCTGTAATTATCCAAAACAGGGGATTAATTCCTTTTCCGATCATGATTCAATTTTCCAACGTGTTTTCCTGCATTAAACACTCTGGATTGCGTGTGTACAAGCTAGTATAGATTGTATCTTCTGGTAACTTGAAATCACCTAAAAATCCCTTAAAACACGGTTGCCAACTAATCCAGGTAACTTTCTCATGTAAACTGAATTTCTCGCCCTTTTCGGTTTTGAATTCAAAAGGGAGGGTGCCTTTAAAAACTCTATGGGTGACTTTAGTAATTTCTTCTGGGGGTGCCTTTATCACTTTTTGAGCCGATTTTTCCACAAATCTCTATTTCTAGAAAATACCTACAAAGACATAAAAAACCATAAATTGTACAAAATCGAACACTATCAAAATAGATAATCGAGCACAATTTAGACACAAAAATATCATCATCCTCTTCGTCGTCACTTACCCATATCATCATCCTCTTCGTCGTCACTTACATCACCTGGGGAACCATTATTAATCACAATCGACTTCAACTTCTGCAAAAACAAGGTCGAGAATGATAAGAAAACAAATAGAGGTAAGTATATGTACTTAAAAGGTTACATGTACTTAAAAGGTGAAAAAAATAAATTTTATTTATTACTTTAGTATTATCCTTCTTGGGGTGAACACTTCCACCTCTTTTTCGACTCTTGGAAGGATATGGGAAATTTAGAAATAAGCAGCAAAGGCATGGGAAATTGTAAAGCACAAAAGGAAAAATAGAAAGAGAAGTACCTTCTCTATATTCACGACCTAGGGAAGATAAGAAGCACGGTCAGAGGATATGAGAGGAGACTTCTTCCCAGAAATTCAGTTTCCACGAATAATGAGAGGAACCTTGTCCCAATAAGGATCGTTGGTATGACTGAGATGTCAGTTCGAATCCTCGCCACCTTTAGGATCTTCTCCAACATCAGCTCTTCTATTTGATTCAATAGAGGAGTACGACGAGCTGGCCCGAAGGAAAAACCAGCAAGAGATCCAGATGAGGGAGAAAAGTCTTTGTAATTACCCATTTAGCTCTAGAAAGTGTACTTTGAGGCATCTTCAGGCTTTTTGGTAGAATGCTTATAATTGGTGTAGATACCTTTACTCCATCTCTCCCACTCAGCAAGGAAACGATACTAATTTCCATTATAATGGCCAATGGCTCGAGTCGGGATTATCTGCGACATCACTTCATATATAAAGGGTCGGGAGGGATGATAGAGAGGAAGTCTAAGACCATCTTCAAGTTGGCCTCTGGTGACTATGGTGGCCCAGCAGAATGTTCAAACTGATCAAACATCGATGGATTAGTTACAACTCTCTGGATGGATATCAGATATACATTGAAAGATTGAAGATAATACTTGTCCTTCATACTAGCACAGAACTGATCATCACCCAACTCGCTTGATTTATTTATGGGCCTGTTATAAATACTTCTACAAGAAAAAAAAAATCTTTATCAGGAGAAATCAAATTAATTCTATCACGAGCCTGATGAGAAGAATCAATGACAGGAAATAAAGAATCAGACATAAAAATTTCTTTTTCAGAAAATAAGTGAGTTACATACTTATTTCCAGAGGATGACCGAGGAGGACTTGTTGCTGATTTGTCATCCATGTAGTTGATCTTGATGATAATGATATTAATGACGAAGATGATGAAAAAAGTGTAACAACAATAAATTGTCAACAATAACGACAACAAAACTCACCAGGATGGAGAATCAGAAGATTTAATGAGAAAATCAGAGTGTTACCCATTATGACAGGGAAGCTTTAATAGCGGAAGACAAAGATAACTGAGGAAAATAAAATTGCAGAGAGAATGTTAAAGAGAAATAATGAAGAAAATTCATAATTTCCTTATTTAAAGAGGAAAAGATCAAATTAACGGCTCATTGTTAGTACCTAAAAATTGCTCATAGGAAAAACAATGTACTGTAAAAGTACTTTTTTTAGATTCGGAAATAAAAATCGTACATGACAATCCTAAACCACGAAAGTAGTTATTCCGTCCTGCTTCGGTCAAGAGAAGAGGAAATGGGTTGATCTTAGGGAGGGAAGCAAAGAAAGTTGAAGGAAATGAGTGTGATGAATTGTGTGTAGAATTGATAAACTACTGGAGAAATAACAGAGCTTGCGGGAATAGTAAGTTTTTTCTCTTTTCTGAATGGCTAAGTAGCCTATTTATAATAGTTTGGGAACACACGTATTTCTTTGTAAGTAATGGAGGTAGTTAGGAGATTGTGGGGATAATGGTATAACCGCCCATTATGTTTGGGAAATTTATAGAAACTATTATTCCATTATCTCCTTAACCGTCAACACTATTTTACAACTTTCCATCATGGGGTGTTGCTGATAGGTGTCTAAAATACCTTAATTAGTATTAATTGGTTGTGCTTTCTTTGTTATTTTCTCTTGTGTTTTACGTGTATTATGCTTGTTTTCTATTCTTTTGGTATTTTGGAGTCATTTGGAGTAATCGAAGAAGAATTGTCAAAAGGGGAGAAATTGCTATTTCCTAGCAGATTTTATTTGCAGCAGACCATATGCTAAGGGCTAACTAAGCCATTGGTTTGATTACTACTATTATTCAGGGGATGTCCGACTGTGGGGTGCCTAAATCCACTCATGATTATGACCTAAAAGCTAAGACAAGTTTTCTGCTTCAGTTTCTCTTAAGACAAAGTCGTTAAGTTATGGAAGAAGAAATAGATCTGAGGAAAAATGAAGAAGAGAATGGTGGCCACAGAAAATCAGGGCAATAATGGGTTTTTCTTGGGTTTGAAATAGCAGCTGTGAAACTCAAGTTTTATGGTGGTTTGAGAAGATGGTGATGTTGTTAGGGTTAGTGCCGCTGTTAAGAATTGGAGAAGCAACAAAGGAGTGGTTGTGAAATGAAGTTGTGCTGCTGCCAGAGATTGAAGAAGAGAACGCTGCTGGTGAAATTGAGACAAAGAAGATGAGTAAAAGAGATAATGAAGCTGTGAATTAAATGGGTTTTTGTTGATTTTGAAATGGCAGCGAGAGAAGACGAAATCTAGGGTTCGAAGTTAGGGTTTGAGTTGTTTTGAGAAATTGAGATGGAGAAGAAGATGATTCTGCTGCTGACGGTTGAGTTAGATGAGGTTGGTGGTCTGCTACTCAGATAGATAGATCTGTTTGAGTAGAAGAATTTGATTTTGAAGTTTAATCTGAATTAGGGTTCGTTGTTAGGGTTTGTGGCAAGAATAAGAAATAGTAAATCTGTGAAGAATCAGAGTTGGGTTTTATGTCGAATCCGAGTTTGAATCTGGCAGAACTGATGGGTTATACTGATTTCAAGAATTGGAAGTAGATTTAGGGATTAGGTGAGGAGAGGAAAGGAGCCAAGAGAAAGATTCAGAAGCTAGAGTTTGAGAAGAAATTTGGGTTTTCCTTGATTTGGAGTTGCTGGTGACTCGAGAGCACTGACATGGGTTCGATGGAGATGGTTTGAATGAATCTGAGATGGTGAATGGTGCTGCTTCAAGATCAAGAACAAGTGATGGAGTAGAAAAGAATGGGTTTTGGTTTATTTTCGATTTGGCAGAGAATGGAAGAGAAATTTAAGATGGGTTCAACTCAATTCTAGGGTTTTGATGGATTAATTGTTTCTTGAAATGAATTTGAGATTGAAGATGAGTTTGTGCTTGAACTATGTCGATGTTGAGAGATCTGGGAAGAAAAGCCTGAAATGGAGAATCAATGTCTTTTTGCTATGGGTTTGTGTTGTGATTTGAATGGTAGATGTATGCCTAGGATATGCAGGGAAGGAGCTTTAAATGGCCTGAATCCTGGACGGAATCAACCAGGAACCGGGGAAACTCTGCTGAAATCGGTTCTTGGCGAGTTGACTCGCTTATTCAGATGACAGATCTGCCTCGCTTGACTAAGACCCAACAATCCGAGTCAGACCAGCTGACTCAGTATCTGACTCTCTCCCATGATCCTCTGACCGTTAAGTTTACTGTTAGGTTAATATCTAGCCGTTAGTTGACTTTAATGGCCGGTGACAGTTTTCCAGTCACCTGAGACATTATTTCGATGACTTTTCCGACCAACTTTTTGGACCTCCGGCGACTAGTTTTGGACGGAATTTGTAGGAGTTTTATTCTTACTCATGGGTTTAATGGGATAGTAGATTGACTTATTGGACTTTATGACTTGGAGAGGAAGAGGTTGGCCTAATTTTGGAAACTAAAGGAGCAATAAAATTGAGAGTTCTTTATAACTTCTACACACTTTACAACTGATTTTTGGAAGCAAGGAGTAAAGGATATTATTCTTTTCCACGCATTTAGGGTTTGCTTTGTTTTTCATCTTCTTTAACTCAATTAAATTTTGTGAACTCCATAGCTATGAGTTGATTTCTCAAACATGGTATTTGATTAATACATTAGTTTTGTCTCAATATTTGTCGTTTATGATTCATTGTTTATAACGTTTGATGATTTGAACACTTCGTTAGTTGAGTCTGAAATCAATTTGACTTGTTTTCACCTCTAAAGCTAAATTAGGGTTTTCAATAAGAAAAAGTTAACGAATTCTGATTTCAAGTAGCATAAGTGTGGTTGTTGTTTGTAGTGATACATCTTAGCAAACACATATGAATCATAATCTTTGTTAAATTGAATTAGTGGGTTTTCCACATTCAATTACATTGATTAACTTTATTTCATAAAACTTAATGTTTATGGGGAATTAAACTTGATTTGTACTTTTTACAGGTTGAGTTATTTTCTAGGTAGAATTCATACTCGCATCTTCTTAATGTATTTGTGATCTTCGGAAATAAATGAGATACTCTTCCGATTAAGGTATTCTAGGGTTTTTGACAATAAGAGATTAAATACCAATTCTAATTATTGAGAAAAATACATGTTTGTGACTGATACAATCCTTTAACCAATATTTACATCATCTTGATTATTTTCAACTATTTACTTTACTTTCGTTTTAGCTTTTATTACTTTCATAAATTCTGAAAATACCCCCCCCCCCCCCCTTGTTACTTAAGAAATTGAAATCGAATAACAACAATAGCCTCCCGTGGAACGAATCTTTCTTACTATTGTACTTAATCCATATTTTGTTAAAATGAGAAAGTGAATATAATTTTGACGTGGTACGATATACATCAAATTTTGACGTCGATGTCGGGGAAGTAGTGGATTGTTATTTTGCTTTTGATTTCTTATTTCAGTTTTTAAATTAGTTTTTCTATAATCTGTTTTCAGGTACTAGTTCTTTGGTGAATTCTTAAAGAGGGTAGACAAAGTCCCATTGGTATACGTTTTCGATCAGGCAATTTACTGAAAGACTTCATTCGAGGGGTGAACACTCCTCTTCCTCGTTCATCGACAAATGATTTCGTAGATTTATACGCAGAGGAAGAACAAGAAGCAATGGGTGACCGTACACTGAAAGATTTAGCTTCTCACAAGTAATATATGCAGCAATGGTGTATTCAAACTATATCAACCTTCAAGATCAAGCCAGGGTTGATTCATGAGCTGCCCAAGTTTCATGGAATGACTAATGAGGATTCAAATAAGCATCTTATAGACTTTCATACCATAGTCATGGCTATGTTACCTGCTGAAACTGACTCAGATGGAGTCTTGCTACGAGTTTTTCCTTTCTCGTTAGTATACATTACTAATGAATGGTTATACTATTTGCCTCCTAGTAGTATCACAACATGGACCTGTATGAAGAAACTATTCTTAGAAAGATACTTTCCTACATCAAAGGCAACACAAATTCGCAAAGAGATTTGTAGCATCAAGCAAATGGCAGTAGAGACACTGTATGAGTGTTGGGAACGTTATAAAAGATTGGTGGCCAGCTGTCCGCATCACTAATTCAGCGACTTAATGATAATTCAGTACTTCTATGAAGGTCTTCAACCAAGTGATAGAAACCTCCTTGACGCTGCAGGTGGTGGTGCATTGGTGAACAAGACGGTAACACAGGCGAGAGAGTTAATTGAGAACATGGCAGCAAATTCTCAACAATTCTCATACGTGGGTCGGAACCACTCACAAGGAGAGCTAATGAAGTTACCGAAATCCGCCAGCAAATGGGAAATATGGTAGAAATGATGCAACAAATTGCATCCGTGGTGGTACCATCTTCTTCAACTATTGAAGACGGTAATGAACAAGCTAACGTCATCTTCGCAAATCAAAAAAGAAGATGATCCTTATTCCAACACTTATAATCCGGAATGAAGAGATTACCCTAACTTTAGTTATGCGAACAAGCAATTTATGGTTCAACCACCTTCTTTCAATAACCAAACGGGGTTCCAACAACAACAATTTCAGTCAAGGCAACAACCTCACACTCAGAATTCAATCTTAGAAGAAACGTTAAAAGCGTTCATGCAAAGGATCGATAATGCAATTAAAGACCTACAAACGCAAGTTGGTTCTATGGCTAGTGAGTTGAATAAAGTGAAGTCACAAAATAGTGGCAAACTCCCTTCTCAATCTCTTGTTAACCCAAGTGAGAATGTTAATGCTGCTACATTGAGAAGTGGTACACAACTTGTGCAACCTGAAACTACTGTTACGGGCAATAAGGAGATTCAAAAAGAGCAAAATTTGGAGGGAGAAAATGTTGATTCTCCCCAAATGCATGAGGTCCTAAATCTAAACCCAAAACTCATGTTTCTACTTACGTTCCTCATTTACCTTTCCCTTGCAGACTTACTAATTCCAAGAAGGTAAAACAAGACAAGGAGATTTTGGGCATATTCAAGAAGATACAAGTGAATATTCCTCTCATTGATGCTATCAAGAAAGTTCCCAAGTATACAAGGTGTTTGAAGGACTTATGTACCAACAAAGAAAGACTCATCAGTAATGAGGTAATGAATGTGGGGGAGAATACTTCAGCAATCTTGCAAAAGAAACTCTTACTCAAATGTAGAGATCCCGGTAATTTTGACATTCCTATTACTATTGGTACCACTAAACTTGCAAAATCTATGCTAGACTTAGGAGCATCCGTTAATGTTATGCCCGCATCAATTTATGAATATCTGAATTTAGGTCCTCTTAAGAATACGGGTATTGTTTTGCAACTAGCGGATCGGTATAATGTTTACCGTAAGAGTATTGTTGAGGATGTTCTTGTGCAAGTTAATCAACTTGTATTTCCAGCTGACTTTTGTGTGCTAGAGATGAATGATGGATCTTCAGGTTCATCCACGTTGTTGCTTGCGCATCCCTTTATGAGAACGGATAAAACCGTCATTGATGTTGACAAGGGAAAGCTAACTATGGAGTTTTATGGAGAAAAAATTCTTTTCAACATTTTTGAGACGATGCAATATCCTAGTGATGTTAATTCTTGTTTTTCTATTGATGTTATTGATACTCTAGCGCAACAAATATTTGAATCGAATGATTTAGATGCTCTAGAAACCGTTCTCATTAAACCAATTGATAAGAATGTGGAGTGTGGTAATGAAATCGGGGAAACCCTTGGTGATCTCAATTCACTTCAAGAGGACCCAAATGCTCATAGTGTTTCTTTTATATCTTTACCATGTCCTAATGAAAAGCTTGTACCCTTTATCTTGTAGGCACCAAAACTAGAATTGCCTCTCCCGGATCACTTGAAGTACTTGTACTTATGTGAGAAGGAAGAGTTATCGATAATAGTTTCTAATGAGCTTACGGAACTGCAGGAACAAAAACTTCTTAGGGTGCTAAGAAAGTACAAGACATCCATATGATGGACAATTGCCGATATCAAGGGAATAAGCCCAGTTGTTTGTATGCATAGAATACTTCTTGAGGAGGGTGGAAATCCAACTATCGAAGCTCAACACCGTTTGAACCCTACGGTGATGGAAGTAGTGAAGAAAGAGATTCTCAAACTATTAGATGTGGGAGTTATCTACCCCCATATCCGATAGTAAGTGGGTAAGCCCGGTACAAGTGGTACCAAAGAAGTCGGACGTTACGGTGGTGCGAAATGATAAGGATGGACTTGTACCAACTCGTGTGCCAACCAGTTGGAGAGTTAGTATAGATTACCGAAAATTGAATGCAACCACTAGAAAAGATAATTCTCCCTTAACTTTTATTGATCAAATGTTAGGGCGTTTATTCAGACACTCTTACTATTATTTTCTTGATGGATATTCAGATTATAATCAGATTGTGATAGCGCCGGAAGATCAAGAGAAAACCACTTTTACATGCCTGTTTGGCATTTTTTTTTCCTATAGACGGATGTCGTTTGGTTTATGTAATGCTCCTACTACTTTTTAAAGGTGTATGTTAAGTATCTTTTGGATTATGTTGAAAACATTGTCGAAGTATCATGGATGATTTTAGTGTCTTTGGTGATTCCTTTGACCTATGCTTAAACAATCTTTCATTAATCCTTGAACGATGTGTTGAAACAAACTTTGTGCTTAATTGGGAGAAGTGTCATGTCATGGTAACTCATGACATTGTTTTAGGCCAAATTATATCTTTTAAAGGTTTGGAAGTAGATAAATCTAATATTGATCTTATTCGTTCTCTTAACCCTTCCAATACGGTGAGATAAATTCGTGCTTTTCTTAGTCACGCAGGATTCTATCGCAGGTTTATCAAGAATTTTTCCAAGATTTCATCACCTTTATGTCACTTGTTGCAAAAAGATGTGGTCTTTAACTTCGACGAGAAGTGTTTGCCGGCATTCAATCATTTAAAAGAACTTTAGATAACATCCCTTATCGTTAGACCACCGGACTGGAGCAAACCTTTTGAACTAATGTGTAATGCTAGTGATTATGCGGTTGGTGCTGTTTTAGGACAACGTATTGGGAAGCTACCTCATGTTATTTATTATGCTTCTAGAACACTAAATGAGGCCTATCAGAATTATACCACCACCGAAAAGGAGTTGTTAGCCATTATTTTTGTATTAGAAATTTTTTTCGCTCGTATTTAATTGGTACGAAAGTTGTTATTTTTTCTAATCATGCAACACTTAGGTACCTACTTACAAAGAAGGATGTGAAACCAAGGCGCATTCGATGGATACTACTCTTACAAGAGTTTGACATTGAAATCAAAGACAAAAAAGAAATTAAAAACACCATTGTTGATCATTTGAGTCGTCTTACTGTAGACGAGGAAGCTGTGCCGTTGCGTGAAAGTTTCCCGGATGAGCAACTTTTCTTAATCATTGTCGTGGAACCATGGTATGATGATATTGTTAATTATTTGGTTTCTAAACAAATCCCTTGTAACTTATCTCGTCTGAAAGAGACAAACTTAAGAGAATAACGAACCAATACATATGGGATGATCCATACTTATGGAAACATGGTAGTGACCAAGTAATACGTAGGTGTGTTCCCGAATCTGAATTTCACTCTATCTTGTCCTTTTGTCATTCTTATGCTTTTGAAGGACACTTTGAACCAAGAGAACCACACTTAAGGTTCTTGAGAGTGGTTTCTATTGGACCTCTTTGTTCAGAGGTGCATATGTGTTTTGTACTACTTGTGATAGATGTCAGAGAACAGGCAATCTAGGTGCTCGAAATCAAATGCCACAAACTTATATTCAATCGGTTGAAATTTTTGATGTATAGGGCATTGATTTTATGGGTCCTTTTGTTAACTTTTTTGGTAACTTCTATATTCTCCTTATTGTTGATTATGTTTCTAAATGGGTGGAGGCAATAACCACCCATACTAATGGTTCTAGAGTGGTTATAGATTTTGTTAAAGATTATATTTTTGCAAGGTTTGGGACTCCGAGAGCCATAATTAGCGATAGTGGATCACACTTTCGAAATAGGTTTTTTCGGGACTTGTTTAAAAGGTATAACGTTTCGCATAGGATTGCAACACCTTACTATCCTCAAACTAACAGACAAGTTAATACGTTGATATGGTGTGGGCTTATAGAACCGCATACAAGACTCCTATTGGGATGTCTCCCTTTAGACTTGTGTATGGTAAACCTTGTCATCTTCCCGTTGAACTTGAACATAACGCTTTTTCGGCTATTAAACAATGTAATATAGAGATGGATGATGCAAGACAACAAAGGAAGTTACAACTACATGAACTAGAATAGATTCGTAATGATGCATTTGAAAGCTCACGTATTTACAAGGAAAAGACGAAGGCATTTCATGATAATATGATTTCTAGAAAACAGTTTTGCGTTGGACACAAAATGCTCTTGTTTAATTATTTCTTACAATTATTTCCCGGTAAATTACATTCTCGTTGGATTGGTCCTTTTATTATGCTTAATGTTTTTTCCCATGGTGCAGTAGAAATCCGTAGTTTGGCTATAGGCAAGGAACTGAAAATGAATGGGCACCGGTTAAAACCATATTATGATAATTTCCCTTCGAAAGTTATGGAAGGATGCAATTTTGTGGAAGAACTCCCTTTGGAGAAGTAAAGGCGAACAAGTTGAGAGTCGGGCTGACGACTTTAAACTAAATGCTGCATGGGAGGCAACCCATTGGTTTAGTATTTCTTGTACTTTTTCTTATTATTTTTCTGAATTTTTGTATCATTATAGGATCCCCACATTGATTTAATATTGGATGATTCAATTTACATTGAGGAAAACGTAAAGTTTAAGTGTGTGGGAGTGTTAAGCATATATAATTCTTAAGTATTCACTTTTAGGTAGAAAATTTCAACTTTTTTGTAACTATTTGCATGAAACCTCCAACTTTTAGATATTTCAAAGTCACTTAGTATACTTCTAGCTACGGTTACATACAGAGTTCTTACCAAAATAACTGAACTCAGAAGTATTAAAGAACTATATTCGGGTTTCTTAGTTGTTGAGAAGCTAGAGATGACAAAAAGGGACTTAAACCGCCGATGGAAAATTAGGTGTAGAAAGAGTACAGTATTAGAGAGATTCAATATCTATTGTTACATAAGGCGGGGCACCAGACCTTTAATTCTTTGTAGTTGTCTAATTGTCCTTTAGATTGTGTGTCATCTTACACTAATTCCGGGTAGAATGATGAGAAACCCAACTTCGCACCAATTTCGACAACAACAGGTCCATAGAAACATCATTATCATCAAGAAGCGGAACATCACAAATTTGAAGAAAGTTGAAGACATTCAAGGTTTTCAAGCAACACTACAAGAAAGTGCTAACTTCATATTTAAGTGAAGCAACAATACAAGGAGCAGAATTTTATATCCTAGTTGAAGAACTTATGTACAAGAGCGAAGAATATAAAAAAATAAGAGTATTGAAGTGTATAATATCCCACAGCCATACTAGTTGTGAAGAATCAAGTGGTAAAGTCCTTATCCCACGTCCATATTAGTTTATCATATGTTTTATTTTTATTTTTCAGTTTGTATTTCATATTTTATTGTCTAAATTTTTTTTCGAAAAAATCAACAAAAAACCAGAGGGGGAAAAAACAAAAAAATATCAGAAAAAAAAAGAGAAAAAATATTTATTTTTAATTTTCTAGTGTATATTTTTTTTTGTATTTATTTGTTAAGGTCGTGGGAAAGAAGATATGTATAAAGAAGTTTCAAGCAACACGAATTTGATAAGAAAATAGTTATAAATTTTGGAAGTTTTATGAAGTTCAAGAATTCATCATCTACAGTTGAAGCCGAAGACGTTTCTATGGGACGCTGTGAGAGTGGTGCTGATTGTATATTGAATGAAAAAGCGAGTGAGCTTTCTCATCCTCGCATAGTGGTTGAATTCCTTTCGTATATATCATCAGAAAACATGTATTTTTTCACGTTTCTATGGGATATTCAAAGATAATTCAGAAGGTTTTCCGTTCCCACTATTAAACGTGTGCATGGTTTCTATCTTAATTCCTGTCTGCACACATGAGAACCATAAAATGCTTCTTTTGAGTATGAATTCATAAAACCTTATTGGTGAGGCAGAGGTCGAAAAATTCACTCTCGAACCTGAATTCTTTCATATGGTGGTTTTCTCCTAACTCAAGAGTTAAGAATGAGAATAATGTTCTTTGATACATCTAACTTCTTATTATTAGTGTGCAGAAAATTTATATCCTCTTAGCTCTTTGGATGCATGTGTTTTGGGATGTTTGAGAGTCGGAGTAGGTTTTGTGTGGTAAATTTCTAGTAAACCCCCAGGAGACTATAACTCGTCCATTATGGACACCTAGGGGTTCAAAGGCTTGTTACACATGCTAAGTGTAACCGTACCCTCAATGAAACGGAGTTGTTGTATTTTAGTGGACTAGTCTAGTTTATTTTGATCGAGGACTAGCAAAGTCTAAGTGTGGGGGAATTTAATAGGTGTCTAAAATACCTTAATTAGTATCAATTGGTTATGCTTTCTTTGTTATTTTCTCTTGTGTTTTGCTTATATTATGCTTGTTTTTTATTTATTTGGTATTTTGGAGTCATTTGGAGTAAAAGAAGAAGAATTGTCAAAACGGGCAAAATTGTTATTTCCTGGAAGATTTTATTTGCAGCATACCATATGCTAAGGGTCAACTAAGCCATTCAATTTGATTACTACTTTTATTCAGGGGGTGTCCGACTGTGGGGTGCCTAAATCCACTCGTGATTATGACCTAAAAGATAAGACAAGTTTTTTGATTCAGTTTCTCTTAAGACAACGCCGTGAAGTTAGGGAAAAAAATAGATCTGAGGAAAAATGAAGAACAGAATGGTGGTCACAGAGAATGAATCAGGGAAGATAATGGATTTTTCTTAGGTTTAAAGTAGCAGCTGTGAAACTCAAGTTTTATGGTGGTTTGAGAAAATGTTGATGTTGTTAGGGTTAGTTCCGCAGTTAAGAAATGGAGAAGCAACAAAATAGTGGGTGTGAAATAAAATTTTGTTCCTGCCAGAGATAAAAAAAGAGAACGCTGTTGATGAAATTGAAACAGAGAAGATGAGTGGAAGAGATAGTGAAGTTGTGAATTGAATGGGTTTTTGTTGATTTTTAAATGGCAGCGAGATAAGACGGAATCTAGGTTTCAAAGTTAGGGTTTTGAGTTGTTTTGAGAAATTGAGATGGAGAAGAAGATGATTCATCTGAGAGGTTTGAGTTTCAACTATTTACTTTACTTACGTTTTAGCTTTTATTAATTTTATAAATTATGAAA
>JAJJMC010014297.1:1527368-1631237 GCA_023531435.1 Papaver californicum | reverse complement strand
GAATCCTTTTTACTATTGTACTTAATCCATATTTTGTTAAAGTGAGAAAGTGAATATAATTTTTACGTGCTACGACATACATCGGTTGCCACGCCGCATGTTTTTGTAACCACCAGACCAAAACCCAATAAAGAATCACCCCATGTAACTGTTTTAATTTCTCGTAGGAGTTAATGGAGGCATGGACTCAAAGCACGTGAATAATAGTGCTACCAACATGTTTTATGCTACCTAAGCATGGCAATGACATCTTTGTGGCATGTTTATGACATGCAATTTGTGCTAGACATAATAGCACATGTAAGTGTTATATGTTATGGCCCAGTATTGGCGCTAGTAATGAAGGAAAATATTGGCACGAGATTGGGTGAGAAGGCGTGCAAAAAGGTAATAATGGGGTGCCAACACCATTTCTAGGAGTGCTAGAGCTAGCAATAGAATTGGCGTTGGGGTTAGCGTCCAGGCTAGCTCTTCTAGCGGTAGCGCCATTGCTAGCGTTGGTGTTATTGTTATGTTAGCGCAGGTGTGGGCTAGTTAGCGTGTGGGCTAGCTAGTGTTGTGTTGGTGCTGGGAGCATGCCTAGGGCTGGCAATTGCTGGTGTTGTGGCCATAACCATGGTTTCCTTATGGGCTCAGTTGCATGTGATTTAATGTAGCATTATGCTTGGCTTTGATGCAGTGAATACAGAACATATTCAAGGAATTCATCCGTGGAAGTTTGTGACTTGAGATTATGTTCGATGCGACTCTGTATTCAGATGGTATGCATCTAATTTGTTTTTTCATTCAGAGATGACATAGAATTAGTTCCTAATGTTCATAATTTTACATAATCAGTGTTTTATGATCAATACAAATAGTTTGCATAGACGCACATGAAATAACGAGGGTTTATCCAGGTAAAGCCTGAAATTTTGAAGGCGCATACATATATATATATATAAAAGAGCTATAGGGCTAATGTAGCCATAAGATGAATACCCATTCTCAATTCTCTTGTGGAATATAAGATAGCAATATGTATCCATAATTCTGGTGTCAGGTCAGAAATTTATACATATTTATTTCATGCTTCTGCAGCTAAGAAAAAACGATATTATAAATTTCTCCCTTGTCAAAAAATCACCATCTACATTAAGTCCTCCGCTTAGCGGGGAACAATAATGTCGTGGTAAGCACTAGGTGGTGTCATCAACACTATGAAGACCTCAAAGAAATAAAATTCATAAGCCTAGGAATAATCACTCATCTTTTTTTTGCAACGTCATAATAGGTTCGTTCTGTCGACATAGGCTTATTGGCAAAAAATTGTGTTGGTAGTACATGTGCGATAGTGAGCCTTTGCAGCAATTGTATGTAGTGTTTGATGAGATAAAAAATATTATCTTCTCGAGCAAAATAGGTGGGGTCACAGATACCAACCCTGGGTGTGCTGGTGACACACATGGTCTTTTTTAGCACAAGATAGCGTTCCCACAAGCCTTGTTTGTTCATTTGGTGAGGTGTATCATCAAGCTTGCTGGAAACGGTTAGTCTTAGAGCTTTAGTCAGCAGTCATGCTTAGATCCACTCTCTTTGGGATAAAGTCCTAGTTTTGAAAATAAAATTCCTCATATTTGAATTTTAGGGTTTCCCATTTTTGTCTATTAAGTAAGCGGATGAGTTAAACCATTTTCATTTATATTCTTCTCCAGAGCTTAGAACAACAATATTTCATTACTGCAACATGTCTGATAACGATGGTAGCTCGAACCAAGGAAGCTCCTTCGTCAAGCGTCCTACTTCTATTATAAGTTTGGTGAGCTTCTCATATACGTATGATCATTATGATGAAAGTCTGAAGATGATTTGGTTATCGTTATATTTCTAAGTTTATCGGTTTAAGAAGGTACCACAACGACGTATCAAGACTAGAAGTTTCATAACAGTGGTAAGCAGTCTTCTTCTTTTTACCCTGAAATCGCCCATTCTCTTTTCTTTCTCTTTTTTTCTATGCATTGTTGCTTGTTTGGTCGTAATAGTATATGGAGATCGGACATGTTGAGATTAAGGATACCAAGGGATTCATACCAGTGAATAGAAGAGAAAATATTGATGCTGACACTAAGAATCCTCTTAATCTCGTAGTTCTTCTCACAGATGCTGGTCTGGGTCTTCTTGTTCTTGATTACCCCAAGGTTGGGAACTTATTTGAGTTGGAAATGGAATCCTTATCTCAGAAGTACGAAGCAATAAGAGGATTTTTCGTATCAAAGTGTTATGTAGATCTCTACATGAAGATATGGGAGAAATATAGACATATTACTACAACAGAACTGGTGAAGAGTTATACCCCCATACTCGTGAAATTCGTCGTAGGACTTCTCCCTGTTATTTCCGAGATGAATGACGTGCTTCCGTATACGATTGCAGACTCGAAAATCCAGGAATGGGGTGAGATGTTGACTACTTATGAGGGCCTTCGTTTCAACATAAATTGGTTGCGTCAACATTTTGAGAGTGTCAAAGAAGCTCATCTAGCATCTTTGGCAGAAGGGAAATCCGTGAAGGAAGAATCATCAAAAATTGATGAAATGGCCCGAGATCATTAATGAATATCCCTACTGCTTCCACATTCATATTAACAAGTTTGTAATACCCGCTTAGCATGGCCTTGGAGATCACATAAGGCCCTTTCCACTTTAGAGTAAATTTCGGAGCAGACATATCTGGTTGAATATGATTAGATGTTCTAAGTACCAGATCCCCTACTTGAAACACCCGTGGTTGTACTTCCTTTTCATATGACCTGGAAATCCTTTGTCGATAATTCTCCGCATATTTTTCTTCTTTGGCTCATTCAGATTCGAGTACTTCTAAATCTGCTACTCGAGAATTGGGCATTTTAGACTCGTCTCAATAAACCCCACTTATTTCTGCGATTTGGGCTTATGGGACTTTTATTTCTAGAAGCAAGATTGCGTCGACCCCATATACAAGAGAATATGGCGAAGTCCCTGTAAAACTCCTTCGAGAAGTCTTGTATGCCCATAAGGTCATCGACAATTATTCCTGCCATGTTCTTGGATGATCATAGACAGTTCGACTTAGAATTCTGATGAGAATTTTGTTGGTGCTTTTGGATTTCACATTCCCTTGGGGATAGTATGGTGTGCAGAATACATATTTGATGCCATATGCTTTGAGTAACTTACGGACACATTTATTTTCGAATGGAGTACATCTGTTACGATGTATTTTGGTATCCCAAATCCGTATATAATATGTTTTTTGATGAAGGCTGCGATGGTTGCTCCGATTTTGCTTCTGAGAGGTAAGGCTTCGACCCATTTGGTGAAGTACTCCATGGTAATAAGTATGTGATCATATTGCTTTGATGTGTATGAATTGATTTTACCAATGATATCTAGTCCCCAGCTATAGAATGGCCAAGGGATGTTACCGAGTGAAAAAGAAGACATGGCGTGTGAATAAGATTGAAGAGAAATTGACATTGGTTACATTTATGAACAAATAAAAATGCATCGTCCTTCATGGTCGGAAAGTAATATTTCTCTTGTACTTGGAGAAATAATTTCCTCTTGCCATGTTGTTCCGATTCATGTACTTATTTCAGGATAGTCTGAATATCCTCTTCTGCCAGATATTGCATCAAATCTCTGCCAAATCTTTTTCGGTAGAGTATTCCTTCATGGAAGACAAATATCTTGGCTTTTCGGATCAAGCTTTCCGCTTCCTGCTTTTCTTGAGTTAAGACATTATCTCAAAGGTATTTGATATATGGGTCCCGCCAGTCCCCAACATTATGTATGGTTAGTATTTCTGAGTGTTGTGGCGGGATTTGATAATTACAGCAAAATACTTGTAATATTCGGGATTGGGTCTCCATGGTGGGCCATTAATACCCGAGACGTTGGAGACTCCTATACAAGGTTACCACTGGTGTTTGACCACACATCTCAAGGTGTATTTAATTAATTCGTCATTGGGCTTCATCATCTCTCAGACATCTTGATAGAGAGCCATCTGAGTTTCTATGATGTAATACTCCATGTAGTAGGAAAAAATGTTTTAAATCTTTAAGAGTGACCTTCCCTTGTCTATGCTGCTTTTTGATCTCATTAATAATAGGCATCCTCTATTCGTTATCTTGTTCTTCATCATACTTGTCCATCCAAGTCGAGGGCATGGTACATCTCTGCATAATGAGACTCGTCTCCGGGTCTTCAAACTAAAGTTTTGAGGATAGAATTTCCAAGCAATCAGCGTATTTTTTGTTGGCGCGTCCCGTATATATGATCATCGCCTCAGCAAAGTGAGTTAAGAGCTTCTGTGCCTCAACCCTATACGGGGGTAGTGTTGCTTCCTTGAGAGAATGTACATCATTCATCTGGTTCACTAGTAACTTCGAGTCTCCTTTTATTTCGGGACATGTGGCTCCAGCTTGCTTGGCTAGAGATATCTCAGTAGGAAGGCTTCATACTCATTAGAATTGTTGGTGCATTTGTATTCCAATTTGAATGAATGTGAGAATACTTCACCAGTTGGCAAAACTAGCACAACACCAACTCTTCCAGTATTGTTGCTAGGGGTAGTAGAGACGTCAATGTATAATAACCAAGCTTCTTCAGTGACCAATATGTCGAGGAATTCTCCAAGTAAGTCTTCATGTGTTGTAGTATCATCCTCTTCTGGGAAATCTGCAAAAAAGTCTGCGAATGTTTGTCCTTTTATTTCTTTTGGGGATACACACGATATGTCAAATTCTGACATTTGTAGCAACCATTTTTTCGCTCTTCATATGAGAGCAAGTTTTTACAACAAGAATTTTATAGGGTTATCCTTAGCCATTAACACTACCTTATTCGCCAGCAAGTAATTCCGAAACTTCTGAATGGCATGTACTAGGGATAAACATGTTATTTCAACCTTGGGATATCTCAGTTCCGTATCTCTCAATGTACGACTGAAATAGTAGATGGGACATTCAGTCCCCATGTCTTCTTCTTGATCCAATAGTGCTCCTATGGAAACCTCGCTGAAGGCTATGTAGAGGAGTAACAGTTTTCCCAGGGTTGGAGATTTCATTAAAGTAAAAACGAAGAGTTTCTTCCCATCTTACCCTTAGTCTAGATGGAAAGAAAGGGGAAAAATATAGTGGTGAAATATCTGAGGAAACGTGTAATCATATGAGGATAAGGAATCACGATATTAGGATAAGAGTGAAGCATTGAAAAGGGATCTTATAGTCCAACACGGTAAAGAAGATATCCACCACATTAACTCAGAGTCATGACGCATGGAAAATTAAAAAGATGATCAATGACTGAGTTTGAAAGAGGAGTCAAGGCCTTTAATGCAGTAGCTGAGCATGCGTTATTTGGTCAGAAACATGTAATGCGACTGACATGGCTCGGGAGGAAACATACTACTTCGGGTCGTGACCAAGGAGAAGTCGGGAGAAACAATAGAATTTATCGAGAGAAGCAATAAAGAGAGTCAGGGAAGTACACCAGAAGACTCAGGTCATAACTCCCGAATAAGTTGCAACAACTTATCTATATGTTTTCAACACTATAGTATGATTGTATGAGCATGTGAGCTATAAATACTAGACTAGGCTAAGAGAGAAGACATGTTATGTAAGTTGGAGAGAGAAAGATTGAACTTAGGAGTGTTCTTGATAGTTTGCTTGAGCTTCATCTCTTTGTAAGGAATTTCACATTTAATAAGATCAAGTATTTAACCCCCTGTGGATGTAGGTAGTCATACCGAACGACGTATATCTCTTGTGATGTTATTATGTTTTAAGTTCATTTGTTAGTTAACATTTTATAAATGAATGAATGAATGAATGGATATATGTAGTTAGATTTTTAGCAACTATAGTAGTATTGGTTATTATAATGGGAAGAAATACCACAAGATTAGGTTCCTCTTCTTCTTCTACTTCTTTGATTAGAAGTAGAGATTTAAGTGCACAAACTTTGATTAAGAAAGGAAAGAAATAATATCTACATCTTTGATAGATCATGCTATGCTGGATGCTATTCCTGGGGAGATAGAGATTAAGGAGGTTGTTTATCAATGGATGCTAAGAGTGTTCCTGGCCCATATGGGTTCTCTGGTGTATTTTATAAATCTTGCTGGGGTGTGATTAAGAATGATTTATTAAATTATATTCATTTTTGTTGGTCTAGAAAGTTTATACCTAAGGGAATGAACTCTAACTTTATGGTGCTTTTACCAAAAAGTAGTAGATGCAAAGAAAACTTCTCAATTTAGATCTGTTGGTTTAAGTAACTTTTGTTTTAAGATAATTGCTAAAATTATCACTACTAGAATGAGTGGTTTGATGGGAAAGTTAATATCTCCTCAACAAGTGGTTGTTATAAAGGGTATAAGCATTCATGAGCAAGTTCTTTTAGCTTCTGAGTTAGTGAATGAGATGAAATGTAAAAGAGGGGGAAATGTGGCGATGAAGTTGGATATCTCTCAGGCCTATGATTCTGTAAGTTGGTAAATATTTTTCTGGTGATGAGAAGGTTTGTTTTTTCGGTAGTTTGGTTCGACTAATTGAGGATTATGTTCATGCCTGCTACAATTTTTGTAATGGTAATGGTGGTCCTAGGGGTTTTTCCTCAGTGGGCATGGGATTAAGAAAACATGATCCTTTCTCGCCTATTTTATTTGTTATGGAAGAGGAAGTTCTGAGTAGAGGAATAACCAATCTGGTTATGCAGAAGAAGATACAACCTATGGTCATTAGAACTGGGGTTTATCCTTCCTATTTTCGCAGATGATATTTTATCTTTTGTAATGGTTGAATGACTAGTAATTCTAATTTTCTCCAATTTCTTGGTGAATATAAACATAGTTCTGGTTAGGTCACCAATAAAAATAAAAGTAAGCTTTATGTAGATGGAACTGCAAGTATTATGAAATATCAAATTGTTGAAATGGCTTAAATGGAGTTAGGTAGATTCCCTGTAAGTCTTTACGGGTGATTTTGGTACAAGGAAGGGTTAAGAATGCAACTGTGTAGCCATTGGTCCAAATGATACATCTTAAGTTGGAAGCATGGCAAGGGATGTTGCTTTCTTACTAAGAAAGATTGGTGTTGTTTAAAACTGTGTTAAGTAGTATTCTCATTTATAACATGTCATTCTACAAATGGCTTCCTTCTGTGATAAGAGTATGTGAAAAATTTATAAGGAATTTTCTTTGGTCTGGTGATGGGAATGTTAGAAAAATTGTTACTTTGGGTTAGAACAAAGTTTGTACTCCCCAAATGGAAAGAGGTTTGGGCATCAGGAGATTGACAGCTGTTAACAAATTTTTGTTGATAAAGATGATATGGAGAATCAATAACTCCAAATAGGAACGAGCTCAATTTTTTGTTGCTAAATACAAGGATAAAAATAGTTAATGGAGTTCTAAGTAGTGTTTATCTTCTGTTTGGCATGGACTAAAATGGGCGTGGAATACCTCTGAATGAGGATGTGAGGTGGATAATAGGTGATGGTAATTGTATTTATATTTGGTTTGATACTTGGGAGGGTGAGGAGCCTTTGATAAATAGTGTTGGAATGGATGATATTGTACAACAGAATCTAAAACTCAAAGTCAAGGATCTATTGGATCAATCTGAGTGGAGAATTCCTAATCATCTAGCAAGGGTGATATCTTCTAGCAATTTACCTGTGATGGGTGGTCGTGTGGATAAACTAGTTTGGCGTAGTAATTTGAAAGGTGCTTTGAATTGTGTTACTGTTTCCAACAAGATTAGACACAAGGAGCCTGTTGTGGATTGGGCCTTAAGGATTTGGAAGACCTGTGTACATTCAGGTATTGCAAGTAACATGTGGAAATACTACAGGGGGTGTATGTCACTGATGATAAAATGAAGAAATGAGGTTTTTCTTTAGCTTCTAAATGTTACTTTTATGGTAAGAATCAGAACATTGTGCCTCATATCCTCTGGTACTGTAATTTTAGTGAGATTATTTGGTGCTGGTTGGGAGGAGTTTTTGGATTTAGAAATCCTAAATTCTTTGAGGAAGTTCTTGATATTGATAAACAAAAAAGTACAATCATAAAGGAAATTTGGTCAATAGTAGCTTGTCTTATTTTGAGGGAGCTTTTGTTTCTGAGAAATAAGTTTTGCTTTGAAGGTTTTAAGTCTAAGGTGCAAACTATTATGGCTAGAATCCTTAAGGTTGTTTTTGAAGGAGGATATAAAATGAAGGTACCACGAGGAATCAGGTTTATGATTTACGTATCCTAATTTTTTTTCTAAATTAGTACCAGAGTAATGTTTGTATGGTAGTAAGGTTATAGGATGCCAATGGTATGCTCCTTTTAATGGGTATATACTTTTCTGTTGTGATGGTGCAACAAGAGTAATGTTGGGTTTGGTGTTATAGCTAGAAACCCGCTCTAGTGAAGTTGTTGGGACAATTGTTGGAGGTCAAGGGATTGCAACTAACTACAATGCAGAAGTAATGACAATAATGGTGGTTGTGGAATGGTCAGTCAGTTTGCGTCTTAAGATCTGATCCAAAATCTATGGTGGATGACTTCAGAAGTGGTCGTATCCCATGGTGTATCCTGGCAAAATGGAGGAAAGCTATTAGTCAGATTATGGATTATCATATTAAGCATTGCTTTAAATAGGTCAATTTTGCAACTGATGTTTTAGCAAAACATGGTGCAGGTCTTAGTACTGGCGATATAAATGTCAATATAGAAAGACCTGTCTCTGTTTTAAAGATTGAAATACCTCAACTTACTATTAAAATTTGTAAATGTGTGATGTTCTGGTTTTGTTTTGTTTTTTTTTTTACTTTATTCTTAGTTATTATGTTGTTTTTTCTTATAACTTTTTGAGTTGATTTTTTAATAAAATTCATGAAAAAGAAAAAAAAGAAAAGAAAATCCTATAAAGTAATATAGAAATATGCAAATGTAAAAGCTTATGTGAACAATTCTTCCATTTAATATTTACACAACCTCCGACAAAGTGGGGCGCAACTGTAAACAACCTAATTTTATTCATGAGTTTGGGCCGTGAAAATGTTTTCTCGTTAACTTGTCTAGATTAGAAGTTTAAATCCATCGAAAGCTCAACCCACATATTTAAGATATGGTGGGACAAGCTAAATCCCAAAAGATCACACGATAAAGTGAGTTGGTCCACCCAAAAACGTCCCCTAAGTCTAAAATGTCAACACCAACTAGCCTAATTATCGGCATTAACATTATCTATATGACCCATAATTTTATGAGATATCTTTCAATATTAAGCTAAAATCATATGAACTATGTTATATATATACTTATAACTCTAGAAAATAAGATAAATAATTTTTTCGATCGAAATCATTTAATCGTATGATTATAATTGATAGAAGAGACCCATAAATAATGAACCAATTTTGTTAGGGATATATTTGGCTCGACCCAAGACTAACAAATTGTGGAATCTCCTAATTACGTAGTACTGAAATCTTTTAAGACAAAATCCCAAATCTATGTCTAAATGTGGTTAAAATGGGGATAACATCCGTTATGGGGCCAAAATGGACTTAGTTAGACCGTCTACTTGAAATTTTTGGGCTAGAGAGAGAAAAGTTCAAGAAAAAATTAGCGCGCAGAAAATTTGAGGGTGGTTTTCGAGTCAAAATATAATGCGTAATTTTGCTTTAACACCCCATTAGAACCTCCCAATACTAAAACCTCCTCAAATACAAATTAATCATTTATATCCCCTCGTTCCGTCATGGTTAAGGCCATTGGTGAGTCATCATTCAGCTTATAATACGAAAAATACCCTTACTTTGTCTTTCTCCATTATTCCCGAGTCTTAATTCAGATGGAAGAATTAATTGCGAAGGAAAATACCTAACTTCTTGTTTCTTTATTCTCACGACTCTCGGTGCTCGATTTCTCAAGAGTTTTCTGTTCTTTAAATCACTCCAACACTTGGTTTTGGTCATGGGCAGTGGCGTCATGGATGTGTGTAACGAACATCCAGAGTAGAATTCACGACCAACATGATAATATTTGTAACCAATGATAATGATGGATGCGGGTGAGAGGTGGAAGATATTTTTTCTAATGATATCGCTAGGCATAGTATTATCTGTTGGAAAATAAAAGAAGAGCTACACGTGTAAAACGATTAAAGAAGGAAACAGTGAAATTAAGAAGAATGAAAAGCACACAATCAAAGCCGTATCGAAGGATCGAAAAGGGACAGATGTGAAAGACTGAGTAAATCTCTGCATGATCGACACCTAAGATCGGGAAAATAACATCACACTGATCGAAACAGATAGCATTAAATGCGTATCGAACGGGAAAGTAAGAATAATAATAAACGTGGAACAGGAAAGTAGGAGTAATGATGAGCGTGGAGCGAGAAAGTAGGAATGATGATGAACGTGGAGCGGAAAAGTAAGACGATAATTACTTTTATCATACGTTTGACACGTATGATCGGGACAAAGCTGATTCTCAAGGAACGAAGAACACGTGTTAATCATACAAGGTAACGGACCAAAAAGCAAAAGGCATGACCTGTCAATCGAATAATCATCCCGATCCAAGATAAAAAGGAGAACGAAAGAGGGTATCGGGACAAGAGGGACCCACTAATAAATCTATAAATAGTAGAGAGCATTCAACAGAGGAGGGGTCGGAAAATTGAAGTGAAAAAAGGCTAAGGAAGATTTATTAGAGTAGAAGAAAAAAGATCATTAGGTATGTATACATTGTGTAAGATTAGAATTGAGAGATTGCACCTTCATGATTCATTTTCTTGATTTTTAAAGATGATGGATTTGTGACTGTAATTTGATCAGATTTATGATCTGTAAATGAATGGATTGTTAAAATGTATGTTTATCAAATCATTGGTTTTAAAGAGGATTCTATGTATCAAATTGTAAGTTAAAATCTTTATGTTTACTGTATTGTCATCAAATCTTTGGTTGTTAATGTCAATGGGAATTTTGGCATAAACAATTTGGCGCTAGAAACAGGGACTGGGTTAAAGGATTTATCCTACATGTTCATGAAAAAATAGATTTTTCTATTATTGAAGTATTTCAAAGGTAAAGAAATTTAGTAAAAAGAATTTGGTGGTTTTAAGCAATATTCGGGGTTAATTTAACTTTACCCAACAACTGATTTTTTTTTCCGCATAATAACCTTTATCTGATATGAAAAATGGAAAGGGTATCTCATTGAAAAGAAAAAACTTTTAAGTTTGAATGAGTCTGTTTAAATGTTTCATCATAAACATATTTTTAGAAGATCATAAAGCTAGTTTCTGTCACTTTCTTTTTTAATAATCTGTTGAGAGATTATTTGGCTAACTTTTAAAAAGATCATTAGAATTCAAGAGAAGAAAATAAATAATCAACAAATCCAGAAGAAATATGTCTCAAGAAGCAGGTTCTGGGAACCAAGACAGTAACGATAGGCAAAGTTACAGACAAAGGGAAGTTGAGAGTGATCCAGAACAACAACAGAGTGATGTAGGAAATCATTCACCTATCCATGAATTAACACCAAATGCCATATCACAAAATCAGCTGTCACATCATGAGAACTCAAGAAATGATGTAAATTATCTTCAAAATCTGATGAGGGAAATGAATGAAATAAGAAGAGAACAGAGGGCCAATAATGATAAAATTGAATTATTAACCAGAGAAAATCAAGCCTTAAAAAATGCAATTCAACGTGAGCAGAGACAGGCTGTAAATGGATCACGAAGTCAAGAAACAATTTCTGGAAGGCGTGCACCCAGAAATGAAATGGGAAATCAAGATCAGAGAATGGTATTAGTAGGATCATCATCATGAGCCAGGAGGCAGCGGAAAAATCAAGTAATTCAACGTGCACAATGGAAAAAATGTATGGAAGCGATGGAGCAAATGAAAGAAGAGATAAAAGGACTAAAAAATAAAGAAGGGGGAAGAATAGAATAGGTGTTGAAAGAGGCCAAGCGCACACCGCTGGCTCAGCGGTTGACGTGTGTTCCATTGCCAAGAGAGTACAGTATCCCTGTATTTGAATGTTATGATGGTACGAAGGACCCGACCTCACATTTAAAGTATTACAATCGAGTGATGTCACGATGGGACGGACATGAAGAAATAATGTGCTGATGTTTCCTTTCGAGTTTAACAGGTTCAGCATTGTTATGGTATGATAGATTGCCAGAGAGTTCCATTAAATGCTATTCACAATTAGTGAGGAAATTTCTTGAAGCTTACATGTACAACAAGCCCGTTGACTCGGGAATAGATAGATTATATTACCTCACATCGTGGCCAGAAGAAACGATCCGGTCTTATACATCCCGATGGCATACGGTTTGTCAAGCAATTGGAGATGTTGACTCAAGTACATCAATAAATCATTACAAGTGGGGAATCGCTGACCGGACACGTCAGCTTCTTATTGAAATTCATCGTAACAATCCCAAGACCGAGGGACAGCTCAGAGAGATAATAGAAACATGTGCAAGATTGCAAGATGTGCAGGAACAAGGTCCGAGAAGTAATTCACGAAATCAAGGAAACATGAAAAGGAAAAATTCAATTGAGGTATCACCAGAACAAAAAAAGAAACTTCCTCATAAATCAGAACCAAAAGAATCAAAGCGCCCACGGCAAGAGGATAATAAAACTTTTGTGCAGCGATTTCAAGAAAGAATGTTTACAAAACTCAATATCTCATATATTGAAGTATTCGAAATCATAAAAGCTAAACCAGATTTTCAATGGCCATCATCAAAAGGCAATCAACCTGAGTTCACGCAACGTTCAAAAGATTATTGTGAGTACCACTGTTATAAAGGACACGCAACAGAAAACTGCAGGAATTTTATTATGCTGGTACAAAAAATGATAGATGCAGGAGAGCTGAAAGAATATATTCAAAGGACCGAACCAATACCAGACCCGAAAAAAGAAAAGCAGTGCATATTCCATACAACGAACACACCATTAATATGATATCATTCTCAGAAAAACGAGATACAGATATGAATGCTGCAATTAATAAAAAGTTGTGTAAAAGGATTCGAGATCATGAAATTTTTAAGGTATCGGGAAGGATAACGGAAGCTTGGGAAGACTGGATAGCATCCCCTTTAACTTTCTCAGCACGGGAAGTAAATCAAAAAATTGAGATGCACAATGATCCATTGGTCCTTACATTGCCAATGTTAGGATGGAACGTTAGAAAAATTCTTATGGATGGGGGCAGTTCCTTGAATGTATTGTTTCATGACACATTTTACAAAATGGGACTCGCAAAATATCAATTAATCCCATCCCGGTATGTTATTTATGGGTTCAATGGAATGGCCTCAAGACCAGAAAGAGATATAGACTTGCAAGTATCAGTTGGACCGATTAACATCTCAACAAGATTCAGTGTAGTAGATGCTCCATCTCCGTACAATGCAATAATTGGGAGACGTTGGGTGCACCAGTTGAAAGGTGTAATTTCCACTTATCATCAATATTTGCGATTTCCAACACCGCAAGGAGAAATGGAGATCAAGGGAGATGAAGATGATGCGAAGTTTTGTATAATGGAGGAGGTAAGAATTCATGAAGAGCGGGAACAACAACAGCGTGAAAGGAAGAAAAACCGTAAGACCAAAGCAAAGGAAGAGGAGATCAATATTTGAAAACAAACACCGAACAAAAATCAACAAATGAGTTAGGAGAAAGTAGCAAGAGTCAAGAAAATTCAACAAGTCACCAGTTCGAAGGACCGTCATGGCAATTAAAGGGAACTCCAACTTCGATCGGGAATCCAAAACCAATTTTTACTTCTATAGAAGAAACTAAAATTGTAAATATTGGAACTTCAGAATGGCCTAAACAAGTGCGAATTGGAACATTGATGAAAGAAGACATGGAGCAAAGTTTAATCAAGTTACTTCGTGATTTTGTAGATGTATTTGCATGGAAAATGGAGGATATGCCCGGGATAGATCCGAGTATTGTACAGCATGAATTACAAATACGTCCCGATGTTATACCATTTCGACAACGGATAAGAAAGGTTGCACCGGAGTATCACGATCCAGTCGAAAAGGAATTAGCAAAGTTTCTAAGTGCAGGATTCATTCGAGAAGTGCGATATCCAACGTGGATTTCTAATATGGTGATCGTTCCGAAAAAGAACGGCGGAGTAAGAATCTGTATAGACTTCACCAACTTAAATAAAGCATGCCCAAAAGATAGTTATCCACTTCCTAGCATTGATTAGTTGGTAGATGCTGTAGAAGGCCATGAGGAATTATATTTTATGGATGGTCAGTCGGGATACAACCAGATTTCACTTGCTGAAGCAGATCAGGAACACACAACGTTCTTCACTCCCCGGGGGTTGTATTGCTATACCAGGATGCCGTTTGGATTACGAAACGTGGGAGCAACATATCAACGATTGGTTGATACAATTTATAAACATTGGATCGGACAAATATTAGAAGTTTATGTGGATGATATGTTGGTAAAAAGCAAATTATCTATCGACCATCTATAAGACCTCGCTGAAATTTTTGGTGCATTACGAAAATACAAGATGAAATTTAATCCGGAGAAGTGCACTTTTTGTGTTACTTCGGGACGTTTCTTGGGTTACTTGGTTACAAAATAGAATTGAAGTTGATCCAGCAAAGATCCAAGCAATAACAGATATGCCATCACCCAGCAGTATTAAAAGTATACAGAAATTAAATGGATGTTTGGCTGCATTAAGCAGATTTATTGCCAGATCATCAGAAAGGTGCAAACCCTTCTTTTATATACTCAAGAAGAAAAATAAATTTGAATGGAACGATCAATGTGAACAAGCTTTCCAAAGCATAAAAAAGCATCTAGCTACATTGCCAGCATTACAGAAACCGGAACCAGAAGAGATATTAACTTTGTATACAGCGGAAACGGAAGATGGAATCAGTGCAGTGATGGTACGTACTAATGAGAAGATAGAAAAACCGATATATTATATCAGCAAAACCCTTAATTCGACAGAAAGAAATTACACTAAAATCGAACAACTCATCTTATCATTGGTCTTTGCCACTCCAAAGTTACGTACTTATTTCCTCACACATTATGTTCGCGTCCCGAGCAAAGCACCGTTACAATCAGTATTGAAGAATACAGGAAAAGTGGGAAGGATCGCCAAATGGAATGCCCAGCTAGAACAATTCAACATCATTTATGAGTTGCAAACTGCACAAAAATCTCAAGTTTTAGCTTACTTCCTTGCAGATTTCCCGATTGAAGAAAAATATGAAATTCAAGGTCTGATAGCTGGGAAAAAAATAGTTCACTTATTTAACAACTTTTTTATTAAAATTTTTATCACATTAATAATTTATTTTTTATCTATGATTAAAGGATTACCAGGATGCGAGGAAGAGGACCCACAAGATATTTTGAACTCAAGAAACTCTCAAAGGTGGGAAGTCTTTGTTGATGGGTCCTGAAAAAAAGAAGGAGCAGGAATTGGCATCGTGATTACTGCACCAATGGGAGGGCGAATGACACATTCATTTCGTCTTGAATTTGAAGAACATACAAATAACATAGTAGAATATGAAGATGTGGTTCATGCTCTAAAGCTAATCATCGAACTAGGAATCATCAATGTTCGACTCACAAGTGATTCACAGTTGGTAATTCGACAGGTCGAATTAAAATATCAAACACTTGATGCAGATTTAGCACCATATAAAGATTTTGTTCAAATTCTAGCAAATCAAATACCAAACATTATTTTTCGGCATCTATCCTGAGACAAAAACCGACATGCTGATGCATTGGCATTCATTTCTTCCATGGTAAACGACCCTAATATCACGGCAATAAAAGTCGGAAGGATATATGAACCATCCATCCAGATAAGAGCACTTCATAGCATAGAAGAAAATATGACAGAAGAAATTAATGATCCCGCGATACAAAATGCCCCATCTATGCCTCAACAAATAGATGATCAACCAAGTGAATCAGATTGGAGGATTCCGATCCATCAATATCTACAAGATAACATATTGCCTTCCAATTCCAAAGAAGCAAGAAAAATTCAACTCAAATCAGACAATTACCAGCTTCGAGATGGAATTTTGTATCGAAAATCATTCCTCGGGCCATTATCCCGATGCCTATCACAAAAGGAAGGAATTCGGATACTCAAAGAAATACATTATGGAGATGCGGGAAACCACAGTGGAAGGCGATCACTTGCATTAAAAGCCAAAACCCAAGGCTATTATTGGATATCCATGCAAAAGGACTCAGAAAACATGGTACGAAGGTGTGAAGAATGCCAACGATTCGCAAAGAAGATCAAAGCACCTGCCACAGAGCTAAATTCTATACTCAGTCCATGGCCATTCGCAAAATGGGGGATAGATATTGTTGGTCTGTTAATTGAAGGAACCAAAAAGAGAAAATATTTAATAGTGGCTACCGATTATTTCATCAAGTGGGTAGAGGCTAAACCATTAGCTCGGATCAGAGATTCCGATGTGTTCACATTTTTATTTGAGAATATCATATGTAGATTTGGGATTCCAGCAGCCATAGTTTCTGATAATGGACAGCAATTTCAAGGAAAGAACATCGATATGTTATTTGAAGCATATAACATTCAGCAATACAAGTCCACACCATTCTATCCCCAAAGTAATGGACAAGCTGAATCCACAAATAAAACAATTGCAATAAATCTGAAGAAGACATTGGATAGATATCACAAACGTTGGTGTGAACAATTGCATAATACATTATGGGCGTATCGCACCACAAGAAAAGAATCCACTGGAGAGTCACCCTTCCTTCTCACATATGGGACAGAAGTAGTCATACCAACAGAAGTCATTCTACCCACGACTAAAACAGAAGCATGGGAGAAAAATCTAAATACGAATCTAATGTTACAAAAGTTGGATGATTTAGAAGAAAAACGAGAGGTGGTTCTCCAGAAAATGGAAAATTATCAAAGAAGGTTGGCACGGGATTATCACAAAAGGGTCAAGTCACGAAACATTGTCCAAGGACAATATGTTTTACGACAAATCCCAGAATACCATCGGGACAAAAGTGCTGGAAAGTTCACATCAACTTGGGACGATCCATATGTAATACAAGCATCAGCGGGACAAGGATCGTACTATCTCCGAAATATGCAAGGAGACACCTTACAACATCCTTGGAATGCACAATACTTAAAGCTTTATTATCCATAATTAATAGCACGACTATGGTGGCCAACACAGGTATTAAAGTTTTTATTCAATCCTTTATTTAACAATAAAATTCTTTGTAAGTTAATACTTACAATAAAATTCAAATCCAGGAACATCTTATTATGGAAAACGCTACGATTGGCGACATAATCAAAATTCAAATCCAGGAACATCTTATTCTGGAAAACGCTATGATTGGCGACATAATCAAAATTCAAATCCAGGAACAACATATTCTGGAAAACGCTCCGATTGGCGACATAATCGAAATTCAATCCTAATACCAAAGAGGTAAATGTCCTTTTAGAATTTTAATAATTCAGAAGTTCTAATAAAGAAGGAATACCTAATTTATGGTTATCATTTTCAGAGTACGTTCGGGACCAACCTTGTTTCTTACCCCTGGCCCGGGTTTGTTTCGTATGTGTGGGATCTCGAATTATATGTTTTGAGGTATATACACTTCAATCCATTGTACTCATGAAACAATATGATTAACCTAAAGATTTCATAAATATCATATTTTGTGCAGGGACAATATTCAGAGCACATTCAAGCAAAAAAATGGAAGATCACAAAATGATGTTTTCACCTACAATAAGTCAAACTTCAAAATAACAAAGCATCGGGACACAAGAACAGAATATCAAAAGATGAAGCTATGAACATTAGAGCCAAAAACAAGTGCAACTAGGCTTCAGAGTTGGGCCGTCGGGGCGGTTGAGGAGGAACCATCGAGACGGTAGCACGACCATTCAAAACAGAAGGATCGGCTTGAGCACGATCCAAGGCAGAATTGAATGACATTGCAATTTTTGCCTTCGCATCTTGTCTCACCCAGACGATATAAGCGTGCCTATAATCAATTTATGATTGAAGATCTTTAATCTTTTGCTGATCCTTCTCTACTTTCTCTTTTTCAGCATTTAATTCCTTTAATAGCTCATCAGATCTTGATTGTACTTTTATAATTTCATGTTCTTGAGCTTCGCATTTTGAAGTTTCAGCATTCAACTGAGATTGCAAATCACGAAGCTTGATTGTATTCAGAGCCACATTTTTCTCTGAAGTCCTCAGATCTTCAGTATATTTTCTATGGTGTTATTTGCAATGTTGAGTTCAGCTCCTGCTACTGTTGCTCGTCCATTAGCTTCATTAATCTTCTTTTCTAGCACTGAAAACCAGAATGAATATCATATAAACCATATAATACCTTCAATAAAACAAGCGTATAACTCAAGCATATACCTCTAACTACAGACTTAAATTCTGCTTCTTTAAGGGTTAAAGTTTTCAGAACTTCCTGATATTTGGATTCAGATCTATTACGTCTCCAAGTATTCAACTCAATACTATCGGACAACTGTGCTAATTTCCCCTTAACCAGTTCCATATCCATATTTACTTCTCTTGCATGATTGTTCAACTGAGTCATCCTACGCTGGAACCTAAACAGGGATTCCAAGTCTCCCTCTGATAAATGAATTGCAAAACTTCAAAAAAAAAAAAAAAAAAAAGGATGGAACGACCTATAGGTTCGTACCCAATACTGGAACGAACTATAGGTTCATACCCATTATAAGTACGATCTAACCTATAGAGGTACGAACCCAAAATATAATACGAACTAAGAGGTGAGGAGCGAACCTTGATTCTGATCTTGAAGCTTTTGATTTTGATCCTCAAAATTTTGAAGTTGTTGTTGTTGCTGTTGTTGTTGTTCTTGTTGTTGTTGAAGTTGTTGTTGAAGATTGTTGTTTTGCTGCTTGAGATTTCAATTTCTTGCTGCAAATTTTTATTTCCGCTTTTTACCTTCGTTACTTCATTCTTGAGCATCATCTCCATCATTACGGCCCGAGCCTTATAAAATTTGTACGCTGCAAATGTACAATCGGTACCATATTTAAGCTGAGCGAGAGCTTGCTGTGGAAAAGAATACGACGTACCCTCTGCAACAGTCAGAACTTCATTTAAAGAAGAAGGAAGACTGAGCGAGTACGATTTATCGAAATACTCGCTTTTGAACCAAGTGTCCCGAGTATTATCCAGTGAAGCAGCACCGAATGAAGTCCGCAACCTAGCCATTGAAGCACTATCGGATTTCGATGAATCGTGCTGAGCGGAAGTATTCAGAAACCCTTTAGAAACAAACCACTGAAAGGCTTCATCTTCTTCGCTTGCAAGAGTGATTCCCTCATCCTCTTCAGAGAAGGGCCATTGAATGGAGGGTTCATCATCTGGCATCTCATCATCGCTATCGTCAGCAGGAGCGGCAGATTGAACTAATGTCCCGATGGGGGCATTTGATGCATGAATGACTCCAGGAGCATTTTCATCCCCAACGGGGCTCGGGACATTAGGAACAACTGTAGTTGAAGCGCTTGGAACTATGTTTTCAACATTTGCTTCTTCAGAAATATCATTTCTTTGTTCCTCCACAACAACATCAACAACAACATTTTCGTTTTCAATATTTTCTTCAACGGCAACAGCTTCGTTCACTTCTTCCATATTTTCTTCCTCATTATCAATATCGTCTGCTTCTTCTTGAGGTAATCCAGTAAAAAGTGTTATTGTACCACTACATGGAGAAATGGGCTCTATGTCAAAGTTAAAAGGAAGGTGAGAAAAGGAATCATAGATGATGGTGGGAGAAGTGGTGGTAGGAACAACTTCAGAAATGGATTGGGTTATTGAAGGCTGATACGAAGTAAGAATTGGTTCCCCCACGCTAACAGGAACAGCATTGACGATAACATGCTGTCCCGACACTTCTGTACGGACCGAACCTTCAACGTCATGTCCCGTAGAGTGATAAGAGCGGAACTGCTGGTCCCCTCAACTAAATAATCTCTAATTTACCATTCCTCTACTTCGGAAGGGTACATTGGTCTTCTCAATTTTTTCTTCTTCTTTTCTTCAGGGAAAACTAATTTTCGTTTTTCATTACCTTCAATAACTTCTTCCTCGACTTTTTGCCTACCTTCAATACCAAGACTTGGGCGAGGAGGAGGAGGAGGAACATCGAAGATAAAAAATTACTTGATCAAAGGTAAAATAAATGTGATTGATGCTAAAAGCTCCTGAACAGTTGGGATAACGAAAGTATTTGAAATTTTCAAGGAAGAAGAGCAGCAACTTTAAGAGGTAAAAACAGAAGTGGAAAAGACTGCATCGTATTTAAAGCGAAGAATAGAAACCGTCACAATTTGAAAAGGCATTAATCAAGGCAAATATTTGATTTCCTCGAAAAAATGGTAACTGACACAAACGTGATAATAAAAGTTACTGCTTCCGAAAAGTTCGCATAACGTGTGAAAAGAAGTAATGGTAAAACAGAAAGTAATAATTGTTCTTCTACTTTTTTCAAAACCTTGGATCGACCGTTAAAAGTTTTTGAAAAAAGAAGAAGAAGGGGCAAGTTGTTGGGAAATAAAAGAAGAGCGACACGTGTAAAACGATTAAAGAAGGAAACATTGAAATTAAGAAGAATGAGAAGCATACAATCAAAGCCGTATCGAAGGATGTGAAAGACTGAGTAAATCTCTGCATGATCGACACCTAAGATCGGGAAAATAACATCACACTGATCGAAACAGATAGCATTAAATGCGTATCGAACGGGAAAGTAAGAATAATAATAAACGTGGAACGGGAAAGTAGGAGTAATGATGAGCGTGGAGCGAGAAAGTAGGAATAATGATGAACGTGGAGCGGGAAAGTAAGACGATAATTACTTTTATCATACGTTTGACACGTATGATCGGGACAAAGCTGATTCTCAAGGAACGAAGAACACGTGTTAATCATACAAGGTAACGGACCAAAAAGCAAAAGGAATGACCTGTCAATCGAATAATCATCCCGATCCAAGATAATAAGGAGAACGAAAGAGGGTATCGGGACAAGAGGGACCCACTAATAAATCTATAAATAGTAGAGAGCATTCAACAGAGGAGGGGTCGGAAAATTGAAGTGAAAAAAGGCTAAAAGAAGATTTATTAGAGCAGAAGAAAAAAGATCATTAGGTATGTATACATTGTGTAAGATTAGAATTGAGAGATTTCACCTTCATGATTCATTTTCTTGATTTTTAAAGATGATGGATTTGTGACTGTAACTTGATCAGATTTATGATCTGTAAATGAATGGATTGTTAAAATGTTTATCAAATCATTTGTTTTAAAGAGGATTCTATGTATCAAATTGTAAGTTAAAATCTTTATGTTTACTGTATTGTCATCAAATCTTTGGTTGTTAATGTCAATGGGAATTTTGGCATAAACATTATCCATATCAATTTAATGGTGGTGGTGATTGGTGATTTTATGGATCGGTGGTGGTATGATTTGAGGATTGATGGTGGTGGTGATTGATTTATGAGATTTAAGAAGATTTACTGCAGAATTTCCTTTTTATATCATTCTAATTCTATTGAAGCGGCAATGGGGTTTGGTGGTGGAGAGGTTGATTAGGATAAAAGAAAGAGGATCTGATGGTGGATAAGAGGTTGATTTAGTGAGATAGGTTATGCATGTTGAATTTGTTCGAGTTGAAAAATGGAAACATGAAGAGGCTAAGGGTATATCAGCATTTGTATCTAAAAAAGTGGGCTCACATGGATAAGTTAACGGTCAAAGGACATGATGAGGGGATACAAATAATTAATTTGTATTTGAGGAAGCTTTAGTCTTGAGAGATTCAAATGGGTGTTAAAACAATATTACGCAAATGTAATTAGATGTATAATACTGGAAATTTTTCTTTCTAGGTTCTCAGTGATGTAAGCTCCATTGATTTACTTACTAGTTTATTTTTTTAATGGGTTTGTATAGTGGTTAGTTAATGGTCCCCTAAGGGCAACTGCAGCGGTCGATCAGACTAAAGAGCAGTCTTTGGTCCGGTTTTGTTAGCCACAACGGGCGAGTAAATATGGTATTTGGTCCAGATTTTTAACAGTATCCGACCAAGTTTTGTCAAACAACTGGACGAAACATAGATATAGTCGGACGCTTTTCTAGGACAACGTTGCCCCAAAACGCTTTTGTACGAGGAAGTTCCTAAATACAAACGTCTCTGCTGAAAGACGTCAAAAAAAAACGTTCCCTCATAACAGCATTTCTCTAACGTTGTATTACAAGAGCGTAATTTGAACAAACGCAAGCTAGAAGAGCGTGTGGGTTGAACGTTCATTTGGTAGAGCGTGAATTGTCAAAGCTCTACGCTAAATAGACGTGAATATGTTTACGCTCACTTATAGAAGCGTTACAAAAGTATACGCTCATCTAGAAGAGCGCAGTCACAGGCGAAATGTGCTAACGCTCTCCCAGGAGAGCGTATTGGTTATAGACGCTCTTCCAGGAGAGCGTTTTGTCGTGACGCTCTTCTAGCATGGCGTGATGGTCTTCTAGCAGTTAATTTGTAGCCGTTCTGAAATGTGACCGTTATTAACTCTTCTAGCTTTCGGTTCGACACGTAACCAAATATGCCAATACATAACCAAATTTGCCACCCATTTGGATGATTTAGCTTCACGCTCTTGTAGCATAACGTTCTTGTAAACTAACGCTCTAGTAGAACAACGTAATGTAAATTAACATTCATGTAGCAAAGCGTTAAGGATTCCAACGCTATTGTGCCAAAGCGTTTTGCTATGAAATGTTCATTTAGAGTAGCGTTTCGGTGTAAACGCTACATTACTAGGACGTTTTCTTAGCACTGGTATCAAAACGCTTCACTAGACTAACATTTGAAAATACGCTTTAGTAGAGTAACGTTTGAATACCCAACGCTACATTACAAGAACGTATGATACATAGGGTTCAAAACGCTTATCTAGTTAAACGTCAAAAATATAATGCTTGTGTACGTGAACGTCTGTGTAACCAAACGTTATTGTAATGTAGCGTTTATTAACTAACGCTTACTTAGAACAGCGTAATATCATATTTAGTCAGGTTTCCGTTGCGTTTTTTTTCAAAAGCAAACAGATTTACTCTTTACTCGATGGTCTACTCCAACCGCTGCAATTGCCTTAAATACTACTAATTATTATAAGATCCAGGAATCGAAACCCTATCTCTTTCAAGGGAGAGAGTATTAAAACCATCATGCCACTTTATGATTTTCGATTTACTTACTGTTCAATCATCATCTTTGAAAACAATTGGTAATTGATTTTTCCTTTTGAATTAATATTATCATCTTTGTTATAATGGTACATAATAATTAAAAAATTATATAAATAAAAAATAATCTAGTCAAATGACTCAAATCAAAATTTTAACAGTCAACAGTTTGACAAGGTATTGATCTCTAATTTTTTAAAATACTGGGCACCAAACTAAAATTACGGTCATAATTTAAATACTGAATTATAAATAACCCTGAATGAATTTGGTGTAGTGGGCCAAACCAGTTTTTTTTTTAAATAAGGTTTACTATGCAACACCGTAACAAACAAATAAACAAAAAAAGAAAAGAAAAAAGGAATAATGGACAATATTTGGAATGGGTGTCTTGGTGAACAATCATTTATGTAGGATAATATGTATCTTTCTTTTAACTGGGATTACCATTTTAAAAGTTTCAATGAGAGCATCTCTGAACTAGCATCACCATAGCTAGGATAATCACATATCAAGTCAATGATCATAAACAATTTTTTTGTTTAGCTAGCTCTTCCCTAAACACGTGCAAACACGTTGTGTTTGGAATTATTAGTGTTCTAGAGAACTAATTAAACCCTACAAATCCTTACAGAATCAAAATAAGAAAAAGTAAGTGAGAAAACAAATAAGACACGTAGCGAGATATAGGGATCTTGATGGTTGCATTTGAACATAATCTATACAATTATTAAATGGGAAGCGTTTTCATATGGGTTTTGGCACAGTCAGTATGACTTTTTCGACATAATTTCTCAATTATCTATGATTTCCTGACGCATCAATCTCTTTTCATTTCTTTATAGCTTCGTTTTTTAATTAGCTCGTTTCCCAGATGATCAGCAGCAACAAATTTTAACCACCAAAGCAGTTTACACATGCAATTTTAGGAATTCAGACATGCATTAAGGGACGGATATTATGGTTACTAAAAATCTAATAATATAATTATGATCGCTAAAAATTTAATAATACAATCAAATAAATTTATTGTCTAAAGATATTGAAGATAATATTCATATAATAAATTATTTATATATTTATGACGAAAAGATTAGATAATAAATTAAGCAAAGTATGCTATCTGTTCTTACCTAATTCAAATCTCTTGTTAGTTATTGTTTTTTTACTGTTTTTTTCTGACCCCTTTCTCTGTCTATGAGTTTGTCATGTATAAGAAATTTTATGACCTTCCCTCTAAATTCTCTCTTTCCAGTTATTTGATCTTATCTATATCCTAATATGAGACTTGTCCCGCATGTTTTTTGTATATTCCACAGGGTATGATGCGATCCTTTCTTGTCTTATTTGATTTCATGCAAGGTGGATCGCATCCTCGTTGCGGTCTCGCTTCTTGTTCTATCCAACTAAATTTTTCACATGAGATTTTTTATGAATATGGTGCGGTCATATAGAATTGTGGACCGTACAATCTTTTCCATGCTGTTGCATGTTCGGCACGTGTCTTCTGACAGCGATGTGTCATGCTTTGAATCTTTGTCTCGTAACTTGCATGATTGGGACGTGTCTGTCATGCGGTAAGTGTGTCAGTTATGTTCCATCTGTCACGTCTTGATCAACATCTGTCTAATTTTATCCCCGCCGTTGATCTTCGTTAGGATATGAAATCATCCATTGAGTCTTGATTTGATACATCTCATTTCATCTGAATCTGATGCTCCTATGATGGAATTTTGACATGTTTACGGTGGAGATTTGGTATTTATAATTTGTCCCTTTTTCTTTCAAATTCTACGTATAATAGAATTTTGAAAGGAAATTTAATCACGTTTTTATCGATCTCCACATCTTTAATAAATTTTCTCTCTTATATTTAACTTTATTCTTCTGACGGTTTTTAAAATCTTCATACTAAATCGAGTCTTATCATATTTATTATTTTTATTCTTTATCTTCTTTGTCTTCTTCTTCATAAAGTTTTGGCTTAACTTTATTCCTCTTCAGAAACTTTTTCTCAGAGATTTTCATAATCTGATTATTTCAATCTTTCTGTCTCAATCTTCTCTTTGAATCAGAGATTTCTTTTCATCGAGATTGAGTACCCTTTTCCTTCTGAGTTCAATCCTTTTGCTGATAGGATTTTTGATTTTACCATTGTTGCAGGTAAGAATTTTATTTTCATTCTCTGGTTTTATTTGAACTTTGGTTTTGTGATTTGTTTGAAAAGTAATGACAATGATGTTAATGATTAAATTGCTTGAAAAATGATGATAATGCCGATCCTGAAATATTGATTTGTATTAATTGAACTTCTTGACTGAAATTTAATGGCGAATAATAGTGATGATGGCCTCATCGAGATGAATCCACTATTAATTGTTCTTTCCCTTGTTGATTATTTGTAGATATAATTCATCATGTTAGGAGAAAAAGATAGTAATGCATCTAGATTTGTCCCGCACCCCAGTAAGCAGCCTTCAGAGAAGAAAACATCTCAATATTTTATGGAAAAAGCAAAGGCAGGAGGAAAATCTAGCACCTCAGAAGCTCAACCTCTTAATATTGTTCATCCCGTACGAGTTTTATCAAATGTCGATAATACAGTCGTTGCGGCTAAGAAATCTACTTCTTCAAGAAATAAGCGGGCCAGTGATAGTTTGAGTTTCAGGTCTGAGAATCTTAATGAGTTCAAAGAAAATCGCAATCTTCAAAAGTTTAAAGTTTCTTTTTGATCTGTACAATGTAGCACCTACAATACATTTTTGGATATATATATATAAATTGATTTTTTTAATTTCAAAAATATATACATTTAATTGAAATTTATAATGAGTGTATGAATTGAGAAACCACAAGGTGAAAAGTGTACTTTGAGTTACCTTTGAGGGAACAGTCACATGACCAACTTCTCCCTGGCCAAAAGGAAGTTAATAGTGCGGTCCCAATTGCGAAAGCAGTACCTTCAGAGAATGGTTGTACATGTTTTCACAATAAATTAAATGTCATGTTAGGCATCTCTTGCTTACGAAATATCCATTAGTCATACACTCATAGACATTTACATGGATTTTTCTAAAGAGATATCATTTGTCATGCTTTACCTAGTATGAAGCGATGTGATTGGTTAGCACATTCTCATGATACTGAAGTTGTTATTGCATGATCCATTTTTATTTTTCTCATGGATAATATGGTTTGAGATATCGTGCATTCCATGGATGCCGCAATACTTTTCCGTTCATATTCCGCAAACGGTATGAGCCATGTCCCGCAATATCTTGAATGATATAAGTTCCTCCCCTTGTAGGTGCAAATTTCTTTGCCTTCTTATTTCTTTGGTATTCCGGAATTTGACGTAGCACATATTTCCCTTCAACAAAGTTTTGTAACTTTACTTTCTTGTTGTATTCTCTGGCCAATCTTCGTTGATAATTTTCCATTTTTGGAGTGCAGTCTCTCTTCTTTCTTCTAAATCATCCAATTTTTCAAGCATTAGATCTGTATTCAAGTTCTTTCCCCAAGCTTTTGTCTTTATAGTTGGTAAAATGATTTCCGTGGGGATAACTGCTTCATCTTCATAATTAAAAAAGAATGGTGATTCGCCAGTGGTTTCTCTTTTTGTTGTACGATAAGCCCATAAAGTACCGCGAACTTGTTCACACCATCTTTTATGATGTCCATCTAGAGTCTTTTTCAGATTCATTGCGATGGTTTTATTTGTTGCTTCATCTTGACCATTATTTTGGGGATAGATAGGAGTGGACTTATTTTTTTGAATACTAAATGCTTTAGAAAGCATATCAATATCTTTACCTTGTAGTTGTTGTCCATTATCAGAAATTATAGCCACCGGGATTGCAAATCTACAAATTATGTCTTTAAACAAGAATTTGAAGACATCAGTATCTCTGATTTGAGCTAGACCTTTTGCTTCGACCCATTTAGTGAAATAGTCAATTGCTACAAATCAAGTATTTTCTTTTCTGTGTGCCCTCCACTAATGGTCCAACTATATCTACTTCCCATTTTGCAAAAGACCATGGGCTTAGTACAGAATTGAGTTCTGTTGCAGGAGATTTGATCCTTTTAGCAAAGCGTTGACATTCTTCACATCTTCTTACAAGACTAGATGCATCTTTATTCATAAATGGCCAGTAATACCCTTGCATTCTTATTTTTAGTGCAAGTGAGCGCCTTCCACTATGATTTCTCGCATCTCCATAATGAATATCAGTGAGAATGCGTTGTCTTTTGCTTCTTGACAGACATCGAAGTAATGGTCACAAAAAGGATTTACGGTATAAAATTTTATCCGTAACTGATAATTTACAGACTTTGATTGAATTTTCCTTGCATCTTTGGCGTTTGCGGGTAATATTCCGTTTTACAAGTAGTGATGTAATGGGAGTTTCCAATCTTCTTCATATAATGATTTATCTTCTGATCTCTGTGGAAAAATTGCATCATCTTTAATGGCTGCATCTTCAAGGTCTTTATCTACTTCATTTTCTAAATTTTCGACTGATTGTATCTTAATTGATGGTTCATAGATGCGTCCAATTTTGATTGCTGATATGTTTTGATCTTTTAACATTGAAGAAATATATGCTAATACATCAGCATGATGATTTTTTCTCTATATAAATGTTTAAAAGTTATACTCGGGACTTGAGATGCTAATTGTTGAACAAGATTCTTGTATTCTATCAAGTCTTCATCAAATGCTTGATATTTCAATTCAACTTGTCGAATCACCAATTGTGAATCACATGTAAGTCGAACATCACTTATTCCCAGTTCAATGATGATTTTGAGAGCATGAACTACAACTTCATATTCCGATATATTATCTGTGTGTTCTCCAAATTCTAGATAAAATGCCTGCAGCATTCGATCTACAGTAGGAGTTGTAATTACAATTCCTATTCCCCCTCCTTCTTTATTTCGTGTCATATTAACGGACACTTCCCATCTATTGGAATTAACAGAATTTAAAATATCTTAAGAATCATCATCATCTTCTTCTTTCCCTGGCATACCTTGAATTTTAGATTCATTTTCTAATGGTAAATCCCCAAGGAAATCTGCTAGAATTTGTGATTTTTGTGCAGTTTGTATTTCAAACAAGATATGGAATTGTTCTAACTGTGCGTTCCATTTTGTTATTCTTACTACTTTTCCTGTATTCTTCACTACAGATTCTAACGGAGCTTTACTTGGCACCCGAGCATAATGTGTTAAGAAATAGGTGCTTAATTTTTGTGTCGAAAAAACGAATGCCAGTACCAATTGCTTAGTTTTGGTGTAATTCCTTTAGGCAGGGTTAAGAGTTTTGCTGATGTAATACATTTTTTTTTCACTTTCTCATTTGTTCGTACCAACACCACACTTACTGTATCTTTTGTTGCAGCTATGTATAAAGCTAACACCTCTTCTGGTTCTGGTTTTTGTAATGCTGATATTGTTGCAAGATATGCTTTGATGTTTGGAAAGGCTTGCACACAATTTTCACTCCTTTCAAATTTGCTCTTTTTCTTTAAAATGTCATAAAATGGTTTACACTTGTCATATGATTTAGCAATGAATCTATTAAGTATAGCTAAGCAACTATTCAATTTCTGTACATCTTTGACATTCTTTGGAGAAGGCATATTAGTAATTACTTGTATTTTGGATGGATGAACTTCAATACCATTTTTATTGACCAAGTATCCCAAAAACTTTCCTGATGTAACTCCAAAAATGCATTTATCTAGGTTGACCTTCATTTTGTATCTGCTAGATCTTCAAAAAAAATATATAAATCCTGTAGATGATTTTTTGAAAATTTACTTTTTACAAGCATATCATCTACATAAACCTCCAAGGTGCGGCCTATCCATGGTTTGAAGATTGCATCCACGAGTCGCTGATATGTTTCCCCCGCATTTTTAGTCCAAATGACATCTGGTATAACAATATAAGCCATGTGGGGTAAAGAATGCAGTATGTTCTTGATCTTCTTCAGCTAATCCAATTTGATTGTACCCTGAATGTCCATCCATAAAGGATAAAACCTCATGTCCTTTAACCCCATCCACTAATTGATCAATGCTGGGGAGCGGATAATTATCTTTCAGACATGCCTTGTTTAAATTGGTGAAGTATATACAAATCCAAACTCATCCATTTTTCTATGGTACAATTACCATGTTGGATATCCAAGCTGAGTACCTCACTTCTCGAATAAATCTCGCATCTAAAAGTTTCTTGAGTTCCTTTTCAATTGATAAATGATATTCCGGAGCACCTTGCGTATGCGTTGCCGAAATAGGGTGGTGCCTGGATGTATATGTAATTCATGACGAACAATACTCGGATCAATGTCTCGCATATCTCCCATTTTCCAAGAAAAAATATCAGCATATTCTTTGAGTAGATTAAACAAATCACGTTCCCGTTCTGATTCCATTAAAGTTCCAATCTTGATCATTTTTGGGGACTCTTCTGTTCTTATATTGACATTTTAAGTTTCTTCAACTGCTAAAAAGGTAGGTTTGGTGGCTCCTAAATACGAGGGAGCTCCCTTTAATTGATATTCGGATATGTTGTCACTTGTTCCATCCCTTGGTGCACTTTCTTCTGATATGGAATTCACATTCGCTATATTTGATAGACCTTTTCTCGTAGTTTCGTTCATGTACTGATTTATAACATCTTCTTTAGCTTTTACTTTTCGCTCTTTCTTTCTCTGATGTTGTATCTGGGTGCATTCCTCATTCATCTGTGTTTCTGTGAGAAGGTAGGCTCTTGCCACGTTTTGATCTCCTTTAATTTCTATTTATCCTTGAGGTGTTGGAAACCGCAAATACTTATGATAAGTTGTAGTTACTCCTTTCAAACGTGTCTCCAATAATTGCATTATATGGGGATGGTGCATCTACTATACTGAATTTGGTAAGGATGTTTATTGGACCCGCCATAAATTTACGTAAAATTTCTCTTTCTGGTTTTGAAGTTATCCTATTAAATCCATAAATGATGTAACATGAAGGTGTGAGTTGATCATCCTTAAGCCCCATTCTTTGAAATGTATCGTAAGACAACACATTAAGTGAATTTTCCCCATCCATGAGAACCTTTTTTAAATTCCACCCAGACATTGGTAAAGTGATCACTAATGGATCATTGTATGTTTCAACTTCTTGATCAACTTCGCTCGCTGAAAAGGTTCATGGTGCGGCCATCCAATCTTCCCATGTTTCTACGATTCTACGGGCAATTTTGAAAATTTCATGGTCATCAACTCTTTTGCGTAGTCTTCTATCAATTGCTCCATTTATAGATAGTTGACCTGACTCTGTGTGGGAAATTGTATTGATAGTTTGACTATTCTCCGGAATATTTACAGTATTTCCTAGAAATGGTCTCGCTAGTGGATTAGGTTGATGAAGAAACTCTTTTAATTCTCATGCATCAATTAACTTTTGAACTTGTATCTTCAGGTTTCTACATTTATTTGTAGCATGACCGTAAAAACAATGATATTCACAGTAGTCTTTGGGATTTTCTGTGTGCGGAGGTTGCCTTCCTTTAGACCATGGCAATTTAAAATCTCGTCTATTTTTAATTGAATTTAAAATATGAGAATACCCAGTATTGAGTTTAGTAAAAACTCGATCTTCGAATTGTTTGTTGAATTTTCTTTCACCATCTACTCTGCCCGCTTAGAATCATTAGAAGGATTTTCATCCGCAACTCGTTTTCCGTAACTTGATGCTGGTTACGCAGAACTTGTCATGTGCGTAATTTTTTGATTATGAGAAACTGCTCTTGGATTCTGTCTTTGTATATCTTGAAGTCTTGTATATTTCTCAATAATTACTCTCAAATCTCCTTCAGTTTTTGGATTTGCACCATCAATATTTATGAAGAGAGGGCTCATGCGGTTTGATATTCCCCATTTGTAACATTGATGGTGATATCCGGACTAACATTTCCTATAGATTGACAGATTGATTGCCAGCGATTATTGTAATCTCAAATAGTTTCTTCGGTCCATGATGCAATAACAAATAACTTATCCATTCCATCATTAACGGGTTTGTTGTACATGTATGTTTCCAGGAATTTACGAGTTAATTGGGTATATGAATTTATTTTTCCTTCTAGTAAATTATCAAACCAAGTTAATACAGATCCTTTTAAACTAGAGGAAAAATATTTGCACATGATGACATCATTCTTCTCCCAGCGGGCCATATTTTGATTGTAATATTTTAAATAAGCTGCAGGACCTTTAGTGCCGTCATTTAAAATTAGGGAGAGCACACTTTGGTGGGATGATTGCAAATGCAAGATGTGGTGCAAGTGGTGTTCTACTAGCCTCTTTCAATACTTCATCTAGACGCCCACCTTCTTGTTTGGTTTTTAATGATTTGAATTCTTCTCTCATTACATCTAGATCTTCCAAATATTTATTCCACTTTTTATCTTGTGGTGCTTTTGGCTCAAAATCATAATAGTTTGGTTTCTGGTTCATAAAACTAATTCTGTCTATTCTGACTCGGATGATCATATATATCATCAATTGGTTCGACTATCATTATTCTTTGATCTCTGTTAATTCCCGATTTACTTTCTGCGGGTCTTTTAGAATTCACTTCTTGTCTATGCAGTTTTGAAATTAGTACTTCAACATTATGTCTAATTTTATCTCTGAGTATTTGATTTTCTTGTGCTAGAAGAGTGATTGTCTCTGCATAATCCTTTTGAGTTTGACACATTTCGGTTCCAATTCTCCAAACAACTGGTGAAAGGATCAATTCTATCCTGAGGTGCTTCCCCATGTGGTTGTTGTGTTGTTCTGTTATTGTTAATTGGTTGGTCAATATGGATGTTTGGTTCTATTATTTTATCCAGTGGTCTTTGTACTTCTTTCTCTCTGTTTGACCCTTGAAATGGATGTTCATCCCTTAGTTCTTTTGTTTGTATTTGAATAACGACTGCAACTTCAGTATCTTTACTTTTACTCTGTGGCATCCCATATAGGGGTTGCGGTCTTTGAGATTCTTTTACAATTTCCTCTATAATTTTTTATAGTTTCTTGATCAACAATATTTCTTGTAGACTCTTCAGTTTGATTGATCATATTTCTTACAGTGATTGTTGCTATAACAGATGCTTCCTTATTAATTCTTCCTTGTTCCTGAATTGTGTTATTTACTGCTATCTCTATTTCTTCAATATCCTTTTGGGTGTTATTTTGTTCAATCTCGTCATTTGATTTTTTGTTTACCATTTTAGCTGTTGAACTGATTGTTTATGTTTGATTCTGAATTAACACTCTTGATTTTGTAGGAATTTCTTTGCTGATATTCTAATTATTGATTATTTCTTTCGATTTTTCCATTTGAATTGTCGATCTAATTCAACAAGATCAATGATCCAGGAAATATAACATCTGTAATATGTGCATACAAAGTGATATTAATGATATGAAATCCAATATAAAAGTAAATTTGAAATTGATGTATAACTCTAAAAAATTGAATTGGATTTAAATCAATATTTCATCAAGAATAAAAGTTTAATTTTTTGTGTCAGAAATCCTGAGATTAAGAGAGATTGATCAGAAAACTTTAAATTAACGATTATGCCTGTAGGTTTTTTTTTTTTTTTTCATGAAGCGTACCCTGTAGGTATTGTGGCCCTTATCTAGGGCGGGTTTTTCCCGCAAAAATAGAAATAGGTTTGGGATCGGAAAACCCGAAGACTCCAATGCAGGGAAGCGATTCATGACCCCGCGCCCATAGCAGCACTGTTTGTTACAGATTATTTTAGAGATGATTTGTTCAATCATGCATAGGCGAATTATTAGTTGCGTGTCATACCCGCCCAATTATACCAATGGTGAAAGGGAAATGAGGAAGCAAAGTAACTTATTACTTTTGATTTAAATCTCATCTTTTGAAATAGTTAAGCGTCTGGATTTTCTCCACAGTTCTTGCTCTAGACACATCATACTTCTGACTATACAGTAAGAGCAGGCATTAGGATAGCCAAAGTTATCCCATAAACTCTGAACCTGGCTTAGCCTTGGCTTGGCTAACGATAAAAACAAATATTGTAAATCCTGGCCGTGTTTGGTCGGATACTGAGATAGTAATTTTCAGATACTCCAAATATTTTAATTGAGACAAACAAAATGAAACTAAAACAAGGATACAAGTAAAGCCAAATATTATGTAACCGGATACTCAGTCTCCGTCATGCCAAGTCTTTGTTATAAATTGTTACACACATGTATTATCCCATAGCAAAGCCTTGGCTATCTCCTACGTTGTGGAGATATCTATCCACGGTGGTTGCATATCTCCACATTTTACGGAGGTAGCCAAGGATAAACTCCCATAATGTGTTTCCTAAGGGCGTCCACAGTTATAGGACCAAATCCAAAGATCAAAGAGTAAAAATTTTATTTTTTAGTCCGGTCCAACCGTTAAGGGTCGATGATTATAAATGATCGGACGGACGGCTAACGTCTGTAGTTGAGCGGTTGTCTAATGTACCGTCTCTTGACACGGGCGTACATCTAGGAATACGTTTGAGTGGGACGGACCAGTAGAGAAACGCTTGATGGCAGGCGTAATGTAAAACAACGCCTGATGATAGACGGACACCTAGAGACGGGCACTGTCTTGGACGAATGCCTGATGGGGAGGACTCATAGCCAACTGTGCGTATTTCGTCTCACACGTGCAGCTGGTACGTGGGAATGGTGAGATGGGTGGATGCTTAACATAACGCCTGGTTTATCAGGCGGATGTCTGGATAATCGCCCGTCTCACCAGGCGGACATCTGGATCATCGCCTGTAAAAGTCGGACATATATGTTCTCTTCTTAGCCATTTTCTCCTGCAACTTCTCCTGAAGACTCTTCATCTTGAGAAACTCCGCCCGCCCACCACAGCAACACCATAGAAGCACCACAACAACACCAATTTGTGAGAAATCTCCAAAATCAAGCTTAACCCCTCATCAATTTGGAAGGTAATAACCTTAGTCTTTACTTTAATTTTTAATGGATTTTGTTTAACATTGTATTGTTTTGTTTACTAATTTTGTTTAACGACTTTAAATTAAGATTAACATTGTATTGTTTTGATTACTAATTTTGTATATATTAGTCAAGTTCGAAAATAGCTACATAAATTAGGTTTTAGAAATTATAATTTCAGAATCAACTCATGGTGTTTTAATTGAATTGAAAAAAATTGATTATGAGAATTGAAGTTATGGTGTTTAATTGAATTGAAGTTATGAGAATTGAAGTTATGGTGTTTTAAAATTGGGTATAATTTTTTTTTTGTGTTTTAATTGAATTGAAGTTAAAATTGATTATGAGAATTTGGGTATGATTCTAGGGTTAGGAGAATTTGTTGAATTAAAGTAAAAATTGATTAAGTATTTAGTTAATGTTAGTTGGGTTAAGGATAAATATATGATTAATTGAATAATATTATTGTTTATGAAAATATGAGAACTTAATTATTTTGATTTTTTTTAGCCGCAAACTTTACGTAGATTCTGAAGATGAACAAAAATAGGAATAGAGTTACAAGATCGGGACGAATTGGTCCCTTGAATCCAGTATCAACTGAATCTGAAGGTGGTGTTATTGTTGATCTAGCAATCTTTATTGATTTGGTGAATGAGGAAGTTCAATCACCAGTGATTGATAACCAAATGTATATTATAAGGGATCGAGCAAATTTGTTGGTCAGGACATTGACCCGTTCGATTGACGCTGGGGAGTTGATGAGTATAGCAAAACAACGGGGAGTTCCACAAGTGCTTAAGGAGATAACAAATCTTTCTTTTGAAGAGAATGAAAATCGCCCCAACTAAATAAATTATCTACATAGATGTTTTTATCTTTTAAGCGTTGTTGTTTATGGTGTTGAACCTTATTAGTACTTTTATTACGAATATGAATCTCTTAATTTAGCTTGAATGAGTTGCTTGTAGTTTGTTTATATTTTTTATTTAGAAGAATAATAGATAGGCGAAAAAATGAGTGTTTATTAAAAAAAAATTATCTAAATTAATTAGTTACTTGAAATTTAAAAATAAATTAGGATTCATTTAATATAACAATATATCGGTTAAAAATAACTGAAAATAAAAACATTAGTACATAAAAGTTGAAACTGAGAATGACAGTGTTAATAAGAATGCTGTCTTTTTAGGTTTCAGGTATTCCAAGAATCCTGTAAGGTTGGCTTCTCGTTCTCTGCGAAATGTCTTCCTTCCTAAGTTCGATGTACTCTCTTATTACTGGATCCAACCCGGAGACATCCATCATCATTATACGAAACTCTTTGTCTGCTTCTTTCTTTGCGTCAAGTTTTTCTTTCCTAGCTTGTTTTGCTTTAAACTCTGCCGAAGACTCAGATAGTTTTGCTGTAAACTCGGATTCTCTTTGCGCCATCTTCATTTTTGTTTGTTCTGTATATTTGGTGTTGAAGTTTTGTTGCTCTTTAATAATAGTTTCCATCATTTCCTGTTGGCCACTCGATTTTTCTATCCATGTTTTCTTCTGTCGTTTCGCCTTTTTTTCTTCTCATTTGACGGATATATGTGTTAGGTATATCTCCTATGTCTTCATAGCCACTGAAATTTTCTTGGCTTGTTTCGTGTATTTCCCGGTTTTCCTCACCGCTTTCGGAATCTTCCTCAGCTTGTGATGAGCCAAAAACAACAGTATCGTCGTGAATATTTTATATTTTCTAACATAACTGCGTAGCACTCTCCATGCTTAATTCTTTTGCCACCATTAGCTTTCTTGAAAAGCCTCCTTATTTCTTCAATCTGTTTTTTTAATTCAATTTAGTGGAGGATATACAATTCAAAACAATAATGTAATCGTCAAAATTAAATTGGTACTTACCTTTGTTCGGCCCCATCCAGTATGGTGTTCACGTTCCACTTCCGCCTCTTTTGCAGAGAAAAGTGCCACATCTTTACTTATTCCCTGAAATCGTTTCTGAATGGAGGTCCAAGTGCGTTGTGGCATCGAAGGTATGGCCTCTTTCATCCCATATAATATGCGAGACCATAATCTTTCTTCTGACTGATCGGCACCAATACTACAATCTTGAGATATTGAAGAATGAATTTTACACATCGTTACATCTTCAAATGTAGTAAAATTTGGACCTCGTGGTTTTGGTGCCATAATTCTAATCGATTTGGAAGAAAAGTATATGAAAAACAACTAAGTTTTTTTCGAATACAAATTAGATAACAATGAATTTAGTAAAATGAAAATGGATTAGTAGTCTATATATAGGTATCAAAATATAGCCATTACAACGGTAAAAATTCAACGATAACGTATCTCAACGGTAACATATCTCTCAGGCGCTCGTCTAGAGTAACGCCCCAAAACAGGACGTACACATAGCCACACGCTTACAGGAGGCAATCTTAGGCGGACGTTTAGGATACAGCCCACACTCGGGCGTAGGTATAAGATTACGCTTGAATGGGACGTTGATTTGGTTAACGCCTGTCAGTAGGCGTGCTCCTAGACGAATGCTTCATCAGACGTAATCTTGGGTGAACGCTTCATCAGGCGGAGTTTTGGTTAACGCCCGTATTTTGAAGCGTTATCCTAGACGAACGCTTGCCACCAGACGGTTAACTACATGTACGCCTAGATCCAGACGGTTCACTACACGCCCGCCCGACTATGCTTCGTTTGGTCCGAAAAAAATACCAAAAATGATCGTGAACAATGTACAATCCGGACCAAAGAGTGTTTATACTCGTCCCGTTGCAGTTGACTTTTTACATACCAAAGATCAAATATAGGTTTGGTCCGTCTTTTAGTCCAACAACTGTGGACGCTCTAAGAAATACAACGGCCCAATCTGGTTACCATTGACTAAAATTTAGGTGGAACCCACGTGTAAGAAGTATGTTATGACATTTTACATTTTTCTATTGCCTTGTTTTTCATATGATCGAGCATTATATATAATACTAAACACTGAAACAACAAGCACATCGAATTTCAGGAATCCATGTAAGTGCAAGTATATTAGGACATTTTAATTTCTTTACGTCGATTAATTTTATAACATTATATACAATATTAAAGTGTCTGAAAATAAAAATCTTCTAAAAAAATAAAATGAAGGCATAAGCATATCACAACACAATATAACAAGCTCTATTGTATGACATGACACAACATAACACAACAGATCGCTTTAATCTCTAATACAACACAGCATAATATAACACAACACGTGACTCTGTGGGCCGAGTTGTACTAGGCTGTCACTTACACCTCTAGTATTAGCTATCAAGTAGTCTAGGTCTTCAGGCTCCCTGCACGCATCTATACTCCCCGGAATGAAGTATGCACCATGAGTCTACACATACTTCACTGGTACCGTACTTGATCAAAACCATTTAATTGACTGCACAGAGTCTACACGTGAAAGTGTGACCCTTTCTTTTTTTCTTTTCTTTTTTTTTGACAAGGAACGGACCTTTCAAATAACATGACATAATTATCGATAAAGAAAAAACATGACATAATCGAGGCGTTAATCAATTACTATTTCTTTGATGAATTATTAAGGGTCACAGAACATCCATTATCAAGCAGTCCTATTCGTGTTTCTTGGACTTTTTTTGCCAACACACTCGACACTCTAAAATGCTACTTCCAATTGTCATCTGTATTACTTTAATAATGTCATATATATATACAAACCCAGCTCATTCAATCTTTAATTATGTCAAGTAGTTAGAGGATACATTTTTCTTTATTATATGTACAAACCCAGTTCATTGGTTTTGTTTACCTATATATATATATTTCATAGACAAGACTGGTTATCAAACTAAGTTAGCTACCTGTACTTATCATTTTTTAAGGCGTTCGTCCATCCATCCGGTCTCTTTTGCCATGGTGGTGCCTCTAGAAGAAAGCTGCGAAGACTATGTAGTTTTGCAGCCACACAACGGTGGAATTATAGATCTTATTCGATTATTACTTTGGAGTGATATCGAAAAGAGCAAGTTCGTGGATTGCCCGGAAGGAATGAATGATGTCCATTTCAAACGTCGATGGTTTATATTTTTATCGATTGTTGTTCAGAAAATTCTTAATTTTGTTAAAAAACCTCTAGCTTGGTTTGGAATGGCCCTTGAGATGTGGTTGAATCTATTGTCCGAAAATGGGAATTCCCTTGGCCTTTTCATTAATCTCTTGAAATGTTCGTAACTTTTCTTCTTATCTCATACTAGTTTATTTCATATATAAAGTTCGCTACCAAGGATAATGATTTAATGTAATTATTTGTTATTGTATATGCTTTGCAGGGAAGATAGTTATTCCAGACCCAAAATCTGCACGATACAGATCGAATGCCGCATTTATGGATAACCGAGTTCAGCTCGATAAGAATTTAATATTTGGAGATGATAGGTATTATGCAGCCTTTTCAGTTATGGCTGCTAAATTAGCATACGAAAATGAAGCTTTTGTCGAGAAAACAGTCAAAGATCACTGGAAGGTAATTAACAATATTTGTAAATGATTCTTCGTTACTCATTTTTTAATAACGTAATTAGCTAACAAAAGTCTTCAATATCGAATGATATAATTGCAGATGGAATTCTTGGGGTTTTACGATTACTGGAATGGTTAGTTGTCTAACCTGATTTAGCTATGAGATTATCATTCATAATTTATGTGAAAAAGATTATTTATAATCTAATGTTTATTGTGCAGAGTACCAAGAAATGGGCACTACACAGGCTTTCATGCTCCGTGACAGAAGATCTGATGAAATAGATCTAACTGTGGTATCATTCAGAGGCACTGAACTGTTCGATTCAGATGCATGGAGCACCGATTTCGATATATCATGGTACGAACTCTCTAGCGTAGGCAAGATCCACGGCGGTTTTATGAAAGCATTAGGATTACAAAAGGAACATGGATGGCCCAAGGAAATTCTTCACACTTCTTCACGTCCTGAGGTTGCTTATTATAGTGTTAGAGATAAGCTTAGAGATATTATGCGAGAGAATAAAAAAGCAAAATTCATTGTGACCGGACATAGTTTAGGAGGAGCGTTAGCCGCTCTTTTCCCTGTGATTCTAGCTTACCATGGAGAAACAGAACTGCTCCATAGTTTGGAGGGGGTGTACACATTTGGGCAACCTAGGGTTGGCGATGATAAACTTGCAGAGTACATGGAAGAACAGATCCATTTTCATAACGTGAAGTTTATAAGATATGTCTACGGTCATGACATGGTTCCTCGGCTGCCATACGATGATAAGACCCTCATGTTTAAGCATTTCGGAACGTGTGTTTACTATGATAGATTCTACAAAGGAAAGGTAAATCACGCACATTTATTTTCATCTATTTATTTTTAAAATTAATGCTTCTGCATTAGTTTCTTTTTAAGCCCATCAGTAGAAGAAGTTGGGGTGCTTAAGTTGAGTGATTAGAAGCGAATATCATCATCTGTATATTTAAATTGATAAGTGTTTTTTGCCATGTGATATACAGATCGTTAAAGAAGAACCAAACAAGAATTACTTCTCGATGAAATGGTTTATACCGAAGATAACGAATTCCTTTATGGAAATGGTTAGGAGCTTCACTCTTCGGCATACATATGGACAGGAATATGATGAAGGTTGGTTCTTGCTAATGTTTAGAACAATTGGGCTTGCAATTCCTGGAGTATCAGCTCACATGCCTCAAGATTATGTTAATTGTACTCGAGTTGGATCTTTAGAAACATTACTGCCAGATGCCAGTGTATCTCGACCGTCACAACTCATCAGCCTCAACTAATAGTACTCATGCATATTGAAACATCATCTCTCAAATTGGAATTGAAATTACCATTAGTGTAAAATTACGCTATCGATATGCTCTGCAATCATTTTTTTGTATATAGCTCAGTGATTTTGTCGTTTCATCTTTTTTTGCGTGTTTAATAAATGTTTTTATCTCAAGGGGTGTATTTGAAACTTACTGCACAGTTGTTATTGTTGCCAAACTGTAGATTCTAGTGTTGCCAAAATAAAATAAAATCCAGTTACATAAGGCTAAACATTTGCCAAAGATTGATCTGCTCATCTGCATAATGTAGCACCATAAGCGAGGCTTTAATCAAGTATTTATTTTGTGAATTGTTAAGTAGTTGGTTATTAATGGATCATTAGCATACCAGCCTACCTGTAAATTTCTTGGAGTTTTTGAATGATATATGTTTCCTCAGTGAGTCAACACTACAATACACCACGCTGTCTGATTTATTCATAGTTAATTGGTTGAATAATCCTTAGTTCTATTTTTATGGGTTTACAAGGCAACTAAAGTAAGATATAGTTCTAATACCTAACACTTTTAAAGATACTGATTTTTTGGATAATTGACTAATAAGCCCTTTTAACTTAAAGAACAACTAAAATGCGAATACTTCACAGTCAATCATTTTGATTTTTTGTTGCATTTTAGTATTTAAAACTTTGTTTTAGAAGATGCCACCGTGAATGAAGTCATTAATGCAGCTAAAGAGTTCATAAGGACTACGGTACAACAAAGGGAATACGGTACAGTGGAACAAATAATGAAGGAAATTTGAACGTTTTCCACTTTTATCTCTATAAAAATATTTCACCAGGTAACACCACATATTTGGTGTATAAAAAGGTTTGGTTGAGTCACAAAAGAGGTTAGGAAGGTAGGGTCGAGCTCAGGAAGCTAAAAAGAGCGAAAAAAATCAATTTATAAAAATTATGTGTTGCTGCTGCTGAAGAAGACGGGAAGAACAGAGAAAAGGTAACGGTTTCTTCAACCCATCAGCAAATTTTATCTTTAGGTTTACAACGTTTATCTTCAGCTGCAACGGTTTATTCAACAAATCAACAACGTTTATCTTCAGCTGCAACAGCTTCTTCAACTAATCAACAACATTTATCTTCAGCTTCATTGCAACAGTTAATCTGTAACACCATAACATATTGTAGATTTCCTGTTTTATTATTTTTAGCTTATTTTCTTCTTCTCAAGCACTTTTGGGCCATGTACCAATCTTTTGAGAGTGTTTTGAGCATGATGATACTAGTTTCATACTAGTATAAACATGGATGAAAACAAATTCAAGTTAGGATTCAACCAGATTCGTCATTGCTATTTTCGAATATTTTTTTTCAATTTTTATGTTAGACCAGAATGCAACCAGTTTCATCCTAGCTATTATTCGAATATTTTTATTTTCTTAGTTTGAATCAGGATGCATCCTGTTTCATCCAAGCTATTTTTTGAATAACTTTTTCTATTTTATTTTAATTCAGGATGCAACCAGTTTCATCCTAGCTATTTTCTTTTGGAAAAAAAAACTTATAAATTTACTATCAACAATGGATCTTGTTTTATAGATAATTTAAAACCCTTTTACAAATATATAAGTTTTATTAAAATCGGATATATATTTTAAAAGTTATTAATGTTTTTATGATTTGTTTATAAATTAGAGATAGAAATGATAAAAAAGAAATAAATATAATAGGGACATAATTATTTGTTTTTTTTTTGATCCATTTCACCAATACTTTATTTTTACATGTCATCTAGAACCATAACTTAGAGAATCTTGGACCATTAATCCATTATCCCTATGCTTTGGGATAAATTCCTTGCAGATGGTATATATAGCTTCTGTAATTCTAATTCGTTTAGTATTCCATCTAAGTATATAATGAAATCTGGCTAAACTGTTCATGAGACCAAATTAAAATTAACTAGGAAGCTTGTGATTACACTCTTTCTTGGTCACTAAACTTGATATCTGTTCTAAGGTGCATGCCCAGCCTCTGCCATCATGGTGCCTTTTGAAGAATGCTGTGAAAACTATATAGTTTTGAAGCCTCAGAGAGGTGGTATTGTTGATCTTTTTTGGTTATTACTTTCCAGTGATATACAAAATAGTAAACTTGTGGATTTCCCGCGAGGAAAGAAGGAAAAAGGAAAACAATTTTAAACGTCGATGGCCAATTTTTTTATCCATTTTGGCTCAAAAACTCCACTAACATTACTTAACTCATTACTTCATGGTACAAATTGACACAATATGAGCATCCAACTTAAAACCAATTGATAATAAATGGGGTGGCCTTTCATATTATATAATATATATAGACTAGGAGTTTGATCTATGTAGGACTATTGTCCTCAATATGCACCTTTCACATGTAGGACGGAGTTTGGAGCCTCTATATCATGTATGGGTAGTTCCCTCCACGGTGGGTACGAGTTTAGGACTTTTACATCATGGACAAAGTATGGGTAGCCGTTGGGCTTATTCGCATACGGGTTAGCTCTGATATTATGATAGAATATGGGTATCTAACTTAAAACCAATTGGCAATGTGTGGAGTTATCTTCATATTATATAATGTGTATGTACTAGGGTTTGGTCTATGTAGGACTATTATCCTCAACATAAACAACCTGTGTAAACTAATACTCCCTCCGTTTCAGGAAAAGAGTTACTTTTCCTATTTGCACAATTGTTAAGGCAAGATAAGAGAGAATAACTTTTATAATTTATTTCCAGATTTATCCTAATAAAAAGTTTAATATTACATATATCTTTATAATGAGGATAATAATATTTCTTAAAATAACAAGGGTAGTTTCAAAAGTTTGTTATGTTGAAAATGAAAGTAACTCTTTTGTTGGAACAAAAAATTTAAGAGAAAGTAATTCTTTTCCTAAAACGAAGGGAGTAAAATGTAATTTACTGTGTGTGTTTTATAGGGAAGATAGTGATTCCAGACAAGCGTACATGCTCTGTGACAAAAGACGTAATCATGTTGATCTAACCGTGGTATCATTCAGAGGCACTGGAATGTTCGATTCAAATATGCTCTGTGACAAAAGACGTAATCATGTTGATCTGACTTTGGTATCATTCAGAGGCACTGAAATGTTCGATTCAAATGCATGGAACACCAATTGTGATATTTCTTGGTGCAGACTTCCTAAAATAGGCAAGGTCCATGGAGGCTTTATGAAAGCATTAGGGCTACAGAAGGAACAAGGATGACCAAAGGAGATTATCCAGGCTTCCTCTCGTCCTCAAGTTGCTTACTATAGCATTAGAGAGAAGTTGAAAGAAATTATTCGAGAGAATAAGAAAGCAAAAATCGTTGTAACCGGACATAGTTTAGGAGGAGGGTTAGCTGCTGTTTTTCCCGTGATCTTAGCATATCATGGTGAAACCGAACTGCTGCGTAGGTTGGAGGGGGTGTACACATTTGGGCAGCCTAGGGTTGGCGATGAGAAACTTGCAGAGTTCATGAAAGAATAGATAAGATTACATAACGTGAAGTTTGCAAGATACGTTTATGCGAATAACATGATTCCTAGATTGCCCTAGAATGATAAAACTCTCATGTTTAAGCACTTCGGAACGTGTATTTACTATGATAATAGACTCTACAAAGGAAAGGTAAATGCACATTTCCATCTCTCATTTTGATTTGAAAATCTTTCGCGCAACTTTTCCCCGCTAAACAACTGAAATCTAAAATGCGCAAGACTCAAGGATTTAGCCATTTTGAGTTTCTTAATCGCATGGCCTCTCTAATTTTCTCTCTAAAATGCAGAGGTATGTGCAAACGAAATGTTTCTGACCATGTGAAATGCAGATTGTTAAGGAAGAACCAAACAAGAATTACTTCTCAATGAAGTGGTTTATACCAAAGATGGCGAATTTGGCTATGGAAATGGTTAGGAGCTTCACTATTCCGAAGAAGTATGGAGCGGAGCACGGCGAAAGGTTGTTCTTGAGAGTGTTTAGAGTAATTGGACTTGTAATGCCAGGATTATCAGCACATACGCCCCAAGAACCACTTTGGACTTGTAAACACAACAACTTCATATCACCTGTTCCTTGTCCCTCTCGAGCTCAAGAACCACTTTGAATCCTCTTCATTCATCAACAAAAACCAGCAACAACAAACACCAGATTAACTATGTTAAAAATATTACTATCTCCGTCCTAACTTAATTATTATTTTAAGATTTTATTTTTATCCTAATTTATTTATCATAGTTTATATTTTTTTCTTTTTTCCTTAATTTATCCCTAACTTGGAATAAGTTTTTCTTCCTAACTTAGAGAAGTGTGTAGGTTCAACTTTCTAAGCACCTCTTAAACACTCTTTCTAAACATTTTTTATTCTCAAATAAAATTATTTTTATACTACAATTAAAATAAGGTAGGAACTAAAACAGAATTTAAATCCTAAGAAAATAAATACTAATATAGGATATTTGTGGAAACAAAAATACTCTCTATATTTCTTAGTATTTGTGCATAACATAAATATAACAACTAAACTAGGAAAAAAAAAAGAATAGTTAATTTATGATTTTAAATGATCTAGAAAAATCTTGATGTTTCAGGCGGTTAAGTCTTAGTTAGTAAGTTAATAAAGATCAATCTTCTATACAAAAAAAAGTCTAGGATAAGTTATAAGTAATCGGTCAATGAAGATAAGCTAGAAAAGTAACCAATTCGAAAACAACTCAAACGAGTGAGTGAGTAAGAAGTGACTAAGAGCTTGTAAGTGTAACCCTAAGTGCTACACCAAAATTCCCTTATAACATTTTCATTTTCACTAATTAATGAAAGCCTTCTATTTCAATTAACAAACCTCTTTCCTTAAACCAATTCAATTAACCCATTACATTTCCGTACTAGTGCCAACAAATTTGGTATCAGAGCAAACTTAACCCACTAATCCTAAAACTCTTCTCATGGTAATAAACCCAAATGTACAAGGTTTCAATTACACCCAAAGCCTAATTCCCTTATTTGATGGTGATAGTTATGATTATTGGAGTTTATAAATGAAAACGTTGTTCATTTTACAAGACCTATGGGATCTTGTAGAAGAAGGTTTCAAGGTACCCGAGTCGTCAACAATTTTATCGTCTTGGTCTAAAGCAAAGAAGAAGAAGTACAATGAAAAAAATAAAAAATATTAAATCATTATGTTTCTACAACAAAGGATAAGGAAAGCTATTTTTATTCGAGTTTCGAGGGAGGAAAATTCAAAAGAGGCTTGGAACATTCTCAAAGTAGCGTTTCGAGGATCAAATAAGGTAATATTCATTGAACTACAAAATTTATGGCGAGATTTTGATAATTTACTTATGAAAAAAAATGAATTTATCCAACATTTCTTCCCAATAGATTCTGATATAGTAAATCAAATTAGTAGTTATGGAGATACCATTGAAAACAAAAGAGTTGTAAAAAAGATTTTAAGAAGCTTACCATTTAAATTCGATCATGTTGTTGCTGCCACTGAAGAGTCAAAAAATTTATTGACTCTCTCGGTACATGAATTAATGAGTTCACTCGAAGAACATGAGAAAAGAATAAATAGGTTCACAGAGCAACCAATGAAATAGGCATTTCAATCAAAATAAATTTCAGTGGAAAAAAAAAAGCCGGGAAAGAAATCTCAAGAGGGGGATTTTCATCAAAATCACACTATGAGAAAGGGTCTACATCAAATCAAGGGCCCAAAAATTTCTATCGTGGACGTGGAAGAGAAAAATGAGTTTATAGAAACAACAACCATAGATACGGAAGAAATTACTCCTCAAATCTCCATTGTAGCGTTTGCAAAAAGTTTAGCCATGCAAGGGAAAGTTGCAAATACAAATGCACCAAGTACGATAAATTAAATCACATGAAAAAGATTGTTGGCTTAAAACTAATGAAGCCAACTACTATGAGAAAAATGAATCTCACAGTGAAGTATTTGATTCATACCTAACCCCGCAACGAGATTCACAGGGTGTATGGTATGTTGGTAGTGAATGCAACAACCATCTGACAGGAAACAAAGAATATTTAGTTAAATTGAAAGCACAAGATATTATGCCGTTTAAGTTTTGAGATAAGAAATTTCAAAATATTAAGGTAAATGAGTTATTTCCGGAAAAACAAAATCAGGTAAAACAAGATATATTTATGATATTCTTTATATCCTTTTTAGCTCGAAATTTATTGGACAACTAATAAAATAGGGTACTTGTTACCTTTTGAAAACGGTGAATGCACAATTTATGACAAAACTGATAAGCAATTGGTGGCAAAAATAAAAATGTCATAAAATTTTATCTTTCCTTCGTCCATGCCATTAATTAAAAATTGTGCAATGCGTACCAATCATATAGATGAATGCAAGCTATAGCATTGGAGATACGGGCATCTCAAATACAGAGCTTTAGAGCTTTTAAAATCAAAAAACATGGTGATTTGTCTTCCTAATATCGCGGGTGGAGATAAAATATATAAAGGTTGTATTCTTGGAAATTTTCATATAAATCCATTTACCCAGACATCGTGGAAATCAAAAAGGCCCCTCGAATTGGTACACGTTGATATTTGCGGTTCGACAAGAACAACTTTACTCAACAATAAAAATTATTTTCTCTTATTCGTTGATGATTATACCAGGATGAGGTGGGTGTATATTCTCAAGAAAAACTCCTAGGCATTCACTAAATTTCTAGAATTCAAGGCGATGGCAGAATGACTAAGTGGTCATCAATTGAAAGTTTTTCGTACAGACCGTGGTGGAGAATTTACTTTTAGCATATTAATCAACTATTGCAAAGAAAATGAAATTAAAAAGGGGCTTACCGTATGATACACTCCACAACAAAATGGCGTCGTGGAATGGAAAAATCGTACAATCATAGAGATGGCTTGATTATGTCAAAAGAAAGGAAGCTACCCAACTCCTATGAGCAGAAGTAGTCAACTCCGCAGTTTACATCCTTAATCTCTCACTAACAAAATCAGTTCTCAACAACACTCCTTATGAAGCCTGGCATAAGAAAAATCCCGAGGTAACTCCTTTCATAATTTTTGGTTGCATCACATATTTAATATTCCATCTCAACACAGAGAAAAATTCGATGAAAATGGTAAAAAGCTTATAATCATTGGATACAGTGAAGAATCCAAAGCCTATAGACCTCTAAATCTGGAAACAAAAGAACTTGTAATTTCAAGAAATGTTATTTTTGTTAAATTCAAAGCATAGGATTGGAATGATAAAGCAAATGTAATGACCCGAGCCACAGTGATCGTCCGGTAATGTGGGATTTTCAACGGGCACCGCCGCGGTCATCAACAGCAGCTTCCCGGGAGGTCACCTATCCCTGGATTGCTCCCGCCCGAGCAAGCTTAACTGCAAATTTTTTTACAAACTCTGGAGCCAACTGTACTGAAAAGGCCTCGTTGTTAGGAAAGGACAAACCATTACATATATTCCAATCGTCAAAACCTAGCTTCCGAATCGGAGTATTATAATACCACCACCTTAAATTGGAGCCGTCCTCGGTTCCGGAATATAGACAATCCCAGATCTCCGATGTTCCTGCCACTCATGAGACTGGTACCTGACACATTCCGTCCTGCTTACTCTCTCACCCTCGGCAGATGACCCGTCGTCGGCTCTGATACCATTTGTAATGATCCGACCCTGCATTGCGGTCATACATCAGCAGCTTCTCGGGAGGTCACCCATCCCTGGATTGCTCCTGCCCAAGCCTGCTTAACTGCAAATATTTTTGCCAACTCTGGAGCCAACTGTGCTGAAAAGGCCTCGGTGTTAGGAAATAACAAACCATTACCTATATTCCAATCAGCGAACCATACCTGCCTAATCGGGGTACTACAGCAAACAACCATGAGTCGCCACTACTCTTTGAAGACGAGCTAGATCAGCCACGTCATACAAAAAATACTCCACCAGCAAGTCCGAGATCGCCAAGTCCAACAAAACAAAGTCCAAGTTCATCCGAATCAAGTGCCTGACCTAAAAAATTGTGTTCCCTAAGATATATTTACGATATATCTAATGTTGTATTCATAGTATTATAGCCACAAAAATATGATGAAGCGGCAAAAAAAGAAAAATAAAAACATGCCATGGATGAAGAAATGTGAGTAATCGAGAAAATAAACATGAGAGCTTGTTGTTCAGCAAATTGACAAAGAAATAATTGGTCTGAAATGGGTCTATAAAAAAAATAACAATTAAGATGGTCAGATTCAAAAGCACGAGGCAATATTAGTTACAAAGGGATATTCGCAGCAACCAGGTATTGATTATAATGAGACATTTGCTCCAGTCGCTCGCATAAAAACAATCTAGATGGTGTTAACTTTGGCAGCTCAACTAAAAATGAAAGTCTACCAACTGGATGTGAATTAGGCATTCCTAAACGAAGAGCTTGAAGAAGAAGTGTACGTTGAACAACCATAGGTATATGTCCAAAAAGGGAGAAAAAAATGGTTTATCGTCTCCTCAAAGCTTCATATGTCCTGAAGCAAGCACCGCGTGCATGGAATAACAAAATCGACAGATATTTTCGAGATAATAGATTTAGAAGAGTCCAAGTGATCCATCACTCCACATCAAAAAACAAAATATGAACTTCATAATCGTTTGTCTCTATGTTTTTGATTTAAATCTATGCCAGTACAAACCAAGAAATAGCAGAAAAATTTAAGAAGGAAATGATGAAAAATATGAGATGACAAATTTATGACTCATGCGATACTTTACTGGGATTTAAGTTAAACATATTCTAAAAAGTATTTGTTTCCCAAGAAAATACGCAGAGACTTACTGAAAAGGTTCAACATGTTGGTTGCAAGCCAATTGCAACTCCAACGGGTACTAATGAGAAAATAGTAAAAGATGACGGAGCCACTAAAATTAACTCAACCTTATTCAGAAGTCTAGTCGGCTTACTGATTTACTTAACAAATACAAGACCATATATTACTAATGCAATCAACATTGTTTATCGGTTTATAAGCGAGCCAAGCAAGTTACACTATGCCACAAAGAGAATTCTTCGATATATCAAGGGAACAAAGGATTTTGGCATCAAGTATACCAAATAAAAAGGTAACAATTTAATTGGCTTCACATATAGCGATTGGGAAAGTTCTATTGAACGCCGAAAGAGCATATCTGGCTATGTTTTCTGCATGGACACAAAAATTATATAACTTGGAGTTACAAAAAAACAGAATACGGTGGCACTATCACCATCCAAAGCATAGTACATAGCGGTAACAAGTGCATCTTGTGAAGCGGTATGGTTGAGAAGAATAATGACCGATCTACGAAAAAAGAAAAAACAACCGACAATGATCTACTGTGATAATATATCTACAATTACAATGAAAAAAAATTCAGTCTTTTACAGACGGATGAAGCATATAGAGCTACGAAACCACTTTATAAGAGAACCGGTAAAAAACAAGGAATTCGAACTCCAATTTTGTCCAACTAACGAACTAAACGTTGACATTTTCACCAAAGCAGTTACAGTAGACAAATACCATCATTTTAGAGAAAAGTCTAACATCACAAATTGAAAGTGGTTTTTAAAAATATTAGTGAATTTTTGACTCTAAATGATTTAGAAAAATCTAGATGTTTCAGGCGGCAGAGTGTTAGTAAGTAAGTTAATAAAGATCAATTTTCTACAGAAAGATAAGTCTAGGGTAAGTTAGAAGTAGTCGGTCAATAAAGATAAACTAGAAAAGTCGGTAAAAATTCTCTAGAGTTTGCTGTCTCTAGATATTTCTTAGTAGTCGGTCATTGTAGCCTATAAATAGGCAAGGTCAGTTTCAACCAATACAAAAACAACTCAAACGAGTGACTGAGTAAGAAGTGAGTGAGAGCTTGTAAGTGTAAGACTAAATGCTACATCAAAATTCCCTTGTAACATTTTTATTTTTACTAATAATCAAAGCCTCTTCTTTCAATTAACCAACCTCATTCCTTAAACCAATTAAATTAACTCATTGTACTTCCATATTAACACCAACAAATTTGACTAGAAGCATCTCATAAAGTCTTAACCATGACATTAATGGTAGGATGTTTCAAATTCAACTAATTATATTTATACGAGTAATTGTATATTATTTATAAGTGCGATATATTGAAATTACAGCAAGGGAAAAAAGAGTTACTAACTCCAAGGCAAGAAAACAAAAATGAAATTCCAAACAGAAAAATGTGCTGAGGGACCAGGCCAGGTGAAACGGGCAGACGGGTTGGCCATGTCGAAACGGGCCAATAGATTGGGCCTGGAAAAATAGGCCGACAATCTATGTCGATCTTTGATTACTTGACGTTGACCATTAGCCGGTAATTGAATAGTACAGCTGAGCTGATAAACTAAGCGGGAAGATTTAGATGGCAGTCCAGATATCAATTTAATCCAAAATGTAGCAGTACCCATTACATAGATATTTTTAGAATCTTGTTCTTTTTTTTTGCTCGATGAATAAAATTAATTAAGAAATAAAATAATTTATAACTTCATAACGCACAGATAAAAAACACAAAACAAGTACTAAAAAGGTTCAAAAATAAGAGTTTTCTGGTTGGTTATAACATCACTAAAATGATACCTAATCATGGAAGGAATAGAGTTCCAAGTAGAAGGAACTAATTTTCGAATCCACGATGTTAGCCTCCACTATTCTCTTCTTACGGGTAAAGCTTCTCGCATTCCTTTTTATCTAGGCGTTCCAACAAATGCTCGCAGGAAGGCGTTTCCAAAACTTATGCATGATCAAGGAAAAACCCTACTATGTGTCAATATGGTTTTCACATGTAATGGTCATATAACAAGCGATGATGAATCAATTTTTAGGTTGTAAGTGTTTACACATAATAGAATCAGAGTTTACACATTGATGTTTTAAAAATAAAAGTTTACCAACATTTACAAAAATCAAATCCGTGATAAAAAATTGAATTTGCGGATATTCATATTCTTTTAGTTATTTACTGATTTTGTCATTTTCTAAAATTCAAAGACCAACTTAAATATTCCGAATTTGCGTTGCATTTTTGTTTATGCAGGTGTCCATATTAGTTTCTGCATATATGAATTTGTTTCTACTAGGTAAAAAGTTAGGTTACCTCTGTGTTAATAATCAAACTGATCCGTTTATGCTTAATTTATTTGTGTTTCATTTTTGTTTATATATGTAGGTGTCAATATTGATTTCTGCATATACGGACTTGCATTTGCTAGTGGAAAGTATCATGTAATTTTCATGTTGCTATTAACCGAAATAATATGTAATCTTCGTGTTGCTATTAATCGAACTAATATGTTTACTTTCATTTATGATGAAATCTAAAATTATTTGTTTTTAGACTTTTATGATTTGTTGGTTTGTTGCAATTTCTAGTTTAGAGTGGCAAAATATCGTTTTAAATATTTCGTTCGTTGAATTTTGAAATTTGCAGAAATACAATGTTTCATACTTGTCAAATAAATTATGTTTCAGTATAAATTTTTCTGTTTTGTTCGCGATTTATCATTCGACCTTAGCAGTTTTAGCAGCTGGACTTTCTATGCTGAAGTACCGTATAAGTTACATCCGGAAGGCAAACACGAAAACTGAGAAATCCACTTAACTACAATCTCAAATGCACACTTCTTGCAACCAGAAAAGAATGGATTTGCACTGCAGGCAAGAGGATGCATGAAAAAGGTAAGCAACTGCAAAATTTGTGAAATAAAACATCTTATTGTTTGAGCATTCCGACATTGTTGCAATTGACCTAAAGTTAACACCAATTCAATAGGTTTCTCATCTCCTTCGTTTTTGCACCTTCAATCTTTTGGTACGGGAGATGGTCGCAAGCTCAACTCTCACCGTAGAAAACAAAGGTGGGATGACAAATCATACAAAAAACAAATGGAAGAAACTATTTGCCTGCTCTTGTTACTCAAAGGGAAATCGTTATTGAGAAGATAGGTATTGAGGCCAATTAAGCATCCTAACTCCGCTATCAGAAAGTGTACAAGTTCTATACCTGTATACAAACGGGTCCGAGTAAAGTGTTAGATCTGATTTAAAATCTCCGAGTAAGATCTGATTTAAAATTTAAAATAAACGGTCTGACATCTAACTCAGATCAAATCAGATTTAGACGTTGAGTTAGGTGCAACCAAACAGACTGTTAGACTAAAGTAAGCTTTCCCCAAGAAAAAATTAGCTTTCCCTTTGTTAACTATCTTTATTAATTCACCGTTGCAAAGTCCTGGACGGTGAATTGGCATGGTTACCCCATAATGTCTTGTAGGATGCCAATAGTGGTGGATGCCCCCTATCAGAACAAGTAGCTTTTTATCAAAGTTCAGATCTTATTGTAATTTAAGTATTTCTTCAGAAGACTAATATACTACAATTTCACACAAAAAACTAATTGAAATAACATAATAATAAAAAAAAATATTATCTACGTCTCAATAAAAATGATACTTTTACTTAAAAATAAACTAAATTAAAAAAAAATAAAAGTATCATTTTTCTAGGGACGGGGAAGTATCAAATAAACTAGGAATTACTGGTTAATCCAGTTTTGATGACCCGATTAATGTGTAGTCCACCCGCCCAACCCAATGCGCTAGTCCAAAAACTTGTTTTTGGACTAATTTTTTTACTCGCCGGTCCATTAAACGTGTGATGTATATCATGTTTTACTTTTAATTCCTAAATCACCCTTCCGTCTATAATGCACACACACCCGAAGAGAGAGAGAGGGTGAGTTTTCTTCTTCGATCTTCTTGGTTTTTATTTTTTGTGTTTGGATTTGGTTGATAAAAATCGTCGAAAATGAGAGATGCATGTGTCTTACTCCTCTTTTTTTTGATCTATAGTTTTTAACTAAAAATAAGAAGAGATCGAGATCTAGTGATGCTGAAGAAGGAGAATAAAATGATTTCAGTGAAGAAGAAGAAGAAGAAGGAGGAGGAGGAGGAGGAGGAGGAGGAGATACAAATTCATCAATTTTTGAGTTTTGTTCAAACTTTTTAATCTTCTTTATGTTGATTTGATATTCAATGTTGGAAGATGAAGGCTTGTCTATTCAAACAATGTGATTTAGTCGATTAAGGTGATGATTACTCCTTTTTTATGTTTCGGGTTAGTGTTAATTTTTAAAATGAATTATGATTAAAGGTTGTTTATTTCAATATGTACATATTTTCTTCGGTACATATCAATATATATAGTTGGATCAATATGTACAGTTGGATCATCTACTATATTTCCTTCAGTGCATATTTTCCTCCAGTATATATCAATATGTACTGTTGATCAATATGTACTATAGGGTCATATACATTTTTCTTCAATACCTATTTTCCTTCAGTACATATTAATATGTACTGAAGGATCATACACATTTTCATTCAGTACATATCAATATGTAATGTGGGATCATATACTTTTTCCTTCAGTACATATCAATATGTTTGAAGGGTAAATATGTATTATTTTTGGCGACTAATATAGATCTTCTTCTTCTTTTGTTCTTCTATTATTTCTTTTCTTCTTCTCTTTTGTTGGTGGTGCAGGAATACTATTTCCTTCTTCTACTAATTGATTTCTTCAATTTTGGTGAATGAGCATGATATGAAAAAAGATATGTTTTTGTTGATGATTTTGATTTTAATTCGTTTTTCGTTGATGAATTTTTGGTATTTTAGATCTGTTTTTGTTGATGAATTTTTGGTATTCGGTTTCGTTTTTGTTGTTGAATTTTTGGTATACAGATCTGTTTTTTAGTATTTTCATTTAGGTTTTTCCGTTTTATTGGGATCATACACTTTTTCCTTCATTACATATTGATATGTACTGTTTTAACAACATGAATTATGTTTTTAGCCAGTAGATAGTGACATGTACTATTAACGTGAGCTAGGTTTTTACTCAGTACACTGAGTAATATGAGATATGTATTGTCGGATATGTACTGAGTAATATGAGATATATACTGTAGGATCATCGTGTGAGAAATAAAATTGGAAAACATTCGTGAAAAAAAAGAATTTGTGGCTAATTATTTAAAATAATTTTCTTTTACTAATTTAGGAGTGATCTCTTCTTCTATTATTCTACTTGTCCGGTTTTTTGTTCTTTTCTTCTTGTTCTCAACATTTTTTTGTTTAGATCTGGATTTATCAATAGATTTTGTGATGGTTTCAATGGATTTTTATAATAATTTCAGCGAATCTAGGTTTTTCTCGTTGATTCTCTTCGATCTTGTTGACGATTGATTAGGAAAATCACTTCAATATTAGGAGAAATAAGGTAAAAGAGGATGAGAAGGATTTAGGTATACTGTAGAGAGAAAACTCTGTTTTGGAAGAAGAAGAAGAAATAACGAAGAATAAGGGAAAACGTAATTTATTCACACGTGAATTGTAATGGACAGGAAGGTAATTTTAGAATTTAAAAAAAAATTTAAACCTCCGGTTAAATATTTTTTCTGGATAGACAATAAATTAAACGGACCCGGATATTCTAGACCAACGAACAAATTTCCCTTAAATAAACACTTTTACAGCTAGGGTAGCCTACAAAACAATTTTTCAAACTAAAAAACAACCTTAATGGATCCCGGTCATAATTTTAACTGTTAGATGGACATCCATTTTTTTAGTCAACGTCAGTCGACTTGATTTTCATTCCGTTTCATTCCGTTAGTTGGATCCATTGAGCAGCCGTCTATAAGGACAAGATTATCCCCCTTTTAAGGTCTCACTCAAAAATCTACCGAACTACAATGGATCACTATAATAATCCAATTTAGTCATTATTCAAACAAATCCCACCTACTCAGGTTTAAACAGAACAGAAACAAGTCGCAAAAGCCACTGTCCGAAACACAAACTTAATTAAATTGAAAAAACTTTTAACCTCTCAAGTCAAAATTGCACAAAGAGCATATCGCTTCCAAGTGGTATTACAAGTCAATATTAACCTACTTGTCCTATCGATCAAGGAAAAAGTTGTTTGAAATTGCTGATCGAAGGTTTCTGAAATACTGAGGCCCGGGCAGTTTTTGGGTCTTGAAAGTCTGTCTATGCGAGGTTTAGTTCGGAACCTAATTATCCGTCTTAGTGATTGTGGATTTGCCAAATAGTGTTACCCAAAGATTTATCAATGTTGTGTGCCTTCACATGTCATGGTTATGGAAGTTGATAGCGAATGAAAAATATCAGTGTGGCCTATGGCTATGGCGTCGAGCCACAATTCCTGTCTGAGCTTAATGCTGATCCATGGAATAAAAATGCAAGTATTTGGCATTTAACGCTTGTTCCAAGCGCTAGTGATTTAAATTTGTAACTTCGTAATTTAGCAGTATAGTCTGAAAATCAGAAGAATACCATGGGAAAGGAATAGTAAGTAATATCCTTTTTTATTATTGCTGAGGGAAGGCACATATAGTTATTACGAAACCGCACGCATACATTGAACCAGATACAAAGGATGAACAAACTCAAACACACACACAAATCACACTTATTTACCAAATGCACACTTAGATTTGGTTAAGAGAGATATGATTTACTTAGAAAACCAGACAGATCTGAACTCAATTAAGCGTAAACATCAGGGTTTGCGACGAGGTAATCGGTAACAGCTTTGTACTTAGCCATGTATCCTCCATGACCAGCCTTCAAATGTTCTTCATCAAGAACAGCATCTCCCTTTGGGTGAACGCAGCTCTTAATCTTACAGATACATCCTCCATCAGCTGCTTCCTCGAATTTAACCTCGTTAGCAACACATTCAACCTTGTCAGCGAATGTATCGGATTCAATCACGGTGTAGTTGCACGCGTATTTTTCAGCGTCACAGTGGTCCAACCTGTTCTTCACAAATTTCACCGCATGTCCTGCATAATTTTAATAATGTATTGATTAGTCATACGGATAAATATCCACGGAAGGTGCAACAAATAATGTTCCTCCCGCACCTTTATGCACTAGTGAAATTAGAAGAAAAAAAAGTACTACTTACTTACCATCGATGAAGTTAACTTGGTTAACACTTCCGGGACTTCCATCACCGGAGATAAAGTCGACACTTTTTACGTTAGGCATGATCTTAGGGATCAAATTGTGGTCGTCTCGGAACAAGGCATGGAACATCCTTTTAGCCGAAACAGGGCAATGGAGCTCTTCGGTGAAAGTGACAATACCCATACTTTCAGAATAAGAAGAGTATATGAGTATTTTCTTCTTCTTGGTTTAATTAGTTGATGTGGTTGTGAAGATCTCATAGATATGTGCGTATTTATAAGTTTCATTCTGAGGATGTTTTGGTAATAATAATTTGGGAAATGGAAAACGAAAGTCTTTGTTTCCCAATAAAATATACAGATTAGTTGCGTAGTGAGGTAACATTATCTAAGAAAATTGTCTCTTTTTCCATGAATGGAAGAAAAAATTCAGGTCATTCAACAACTCTGAACTTGGGATTTTGGGTTCATTTTTGTGGGATCACATTCTAAAAAGACTGACTTGGTCCTGGTCAGGGGAAGGCAAGCTTAGAGGACTTTAGATCATGTCTTGGTTGGCTATCTAGGTTGTCTGATAGCAATCAATGGCTAACAGATTGAGCGAAAAAGGCTAACGCTAGCCTATGCCTCTTCATCCGGCTATAACAACTACCGGTATGGAACCTTAGGCTGCGTTTGGTGCGGATGGGGATGGTTATCATCCCCAAAATCGTTTCTTTTTCCCCCAATAACCCTTTATTCAGAAGTGGTCAATTCTTTAGGGTCCGATGTGAGTCCGGAACTAAATGTCATAGATCAGTATTTTAACGATAATTGTAAAAATCAGTTTTGAAATCAACTGAGAGAAGCCCTAAATTAAACTAACATGCCAAGCTACATTTATGATGCAAGGAATCATGGACTTACTGTTAGAATTAAAAATGGATTCTTACTTAAAGTTTATAACGGACCAACGAGTCTTGTTAACTGGGTTGGTATCAGGTGGTTTTATCCTGGATTCAAATTTGTCATCTCTAAAGGTATAGCAACATCTTTCTAAAGGTGTACCTGACAAATATTGAGTTAAGGCCAGTCTGTTGAACAGGCGACTCCATCTCTCTGTGCTTCTGTGCTTGCCTGAATTGTGATGTTTTGTTCTAACGATTAATCTCCTTCAAGTTTCTGTTTGGTTTGCTTATTGTTACAGGGATATTCTCGAACATTCTTAACTCAATATTTTGCTTCATTTCAAAAAATTTCCTCTGTAACAATGGTGAAGACTGATGTTGACAGACCTCAGAAATTTCCTGGAAAGGACTTCAAGAGATAGCAATCAAAAATGTTATTTTTCCTGAGTTTCCACATGCTAGATGAGATGGTTCTGAAGTCGTTTGATGAGTCTCTGAATGAACCTGAAAAATTACAGGACTTAGAAAGTTGGAAGAGAAGTAATTATATGGCCAAAAATCATATCTAAAACTGCCTAGAAGATGCTTTATATGATTTTTACAATGCTAAATAATTTCAATGCTTATAATTTATTGACTACACTACAAGATAAATATGAAGCAGAAACAGCAGGAAGTAAAAAATTTCTGGTTGCACGTTTTCTGGAATATAAAATGATGAATGATAAATCAGTGGTTGATCAGTTTCTGGAGCTGCAAAAAATTATTAATGAAATAATTGCTGAAGGAATGGTTATTGACGAAACATTTCAAGTTTCTGCTGTTATTGAAAAATTGCCAAATTCCTGGGCTGAATACAAGAGAAGACTAAGGCATGAAACTGGTGAAATTTCCATGGTAGAATTGGGCAAGAAAATCCAAGTTGAAGAATTGTTGTGTTCAAAGGACAAGAATGTTTCTTCTGCAAGAGACATGTCAAACAAAGCTCACGTCATCGATACAAATTTGCTAATCTAAGTCTGGACCCCAACAAGCGCAATCCTGGCCCGCAAAGAAAAGGTACCTTTCAAAAACCAAAATCTGCTATTGGTAAAATTAAGGGAGCATGTTATGTTTGTGGTGTATCTGGCCATATGGCAATTCATTGTAGAAAACGCAAAGATGCAAATTTTAAGAAATCAAATGTAAATTTAGTTGAAAGTAGTAAAAATGAGTTTTCTGGCACGGTGTCTGAGGTTAACTTAGTTACCAATGTGAGAGACTGGTGGGTAGACTCTGGAGCTACCAAACATGTCTGTGGAAGTAAAGACATGTTCACCTCCTATCATACGGTAGGAGAAGGAGAAAAACTCTATATGGGTAATTCATCTGCAGCACAGGTTGCAGGAAAAGGAAAAGTTTCGTTGAAGCTCTCCTCTGGGAAAATCCTCACATTGAATGAAGTTTTACATGTACCAGACATCTGCAAGAATCTCGTTTCAAGTGGTGTGTTAGATGATAAGGGTTTTAAGATTGTATTTGAGTCTGGGAAAGTGATTATCACTAAGGGAAAGGATTTTGTGGGAAAGGTCTATAAGGCTGAAGGCCTATACAAATTATCTGTAACCTCTGTTGAAGTTAATAAAATTGATTCTTCTTATGTTGTTGTCTCATTGAATATCTGACATGGTAGACTTGGTCATGTAAATTATAAATCAATGAACAAATTGGCAAACTCTGACTGCATTCCAAAATTAAATTTGGAATATGAACATAAATGTGAAGTTTGTGTAGAATCAAAATATGCAAAGAAGCCCTTTAAGAAAAATGTCCACAGAAATTCTAATCCCTTAGAGTTAATTCACTCAGACTTAGTTGATATGAAATCAATCCAAACTAGAGGTGGTAAAAGATGGTTTGTCACTTTCATAGATGACTGTACTAGATACTATTATATTTACTTGCTTAAAGGAAAAGATGATGCTTTAGAAGCATTTAAATTATATAAATTAGAAGTAGAAAACCAATTGAACACCACAATAAAACCATTAGATCTGACCGTGGAGGTGAATATGTAATCCCTATATGAACTGCACAAGACCAGACATTGCCTATGCTGTGTGTAGACTTAGTAGGTATACCTGTAATCCAGGACATGAACATTGGGATGCACTTTTCAGAGTGTTGAGGTATCTTAAATACACTATAAACTACCATTTAAGTTAAGAAAGACACCCAGCTGTTCTTGAAGGATACTGTGATGCAAACTGGATAGCAGACTCAGAGGAGTCTAAGTCTACGAGTGGATACGTATTCACTCTAGGATGTGGATCAGTGTCTTGGAAGAGTTCCAAACAGACCTGTATCGCTGGATCCACTATGGAATCCGAGTTTATTGCGTTAGATAAAGGAGGAGAGGAAGCCGCTTGGCTAAGATGTTTTTTAGAAGACATTCCTCTCTGGCATAGGCCTGTGCCAGCTATATCTATACATTGTGATAGTCAAGCTGCTAGAGCTAATGCTAAAAACAGCAATTATAACGGAAAATCTATTCATATTAGGAGAAGACACAATTCTCTAAAACAACTAATCTCAACTGGCGTTATTTCTGTTGACTTTGTGAGGTCTAAGGAGAATATCGCGGATCCTTTGACGAAAGGCTTGTCCAAGCAGATAGTTAGTAATGCATCGAGGGGGATGGGGCTTAAGCTCATAAATCAAAATTTGCCATGAAGGATACTCAACCTTGCTGACTGGAGATCCCAAGATCAAGGTTTTGAATGAGACAACTAATTTTTGGCAGGTAAAAATTAAACACTATCAGGGAATTATTTCTCTGTCCCTTCCCTATGGTGTAGACGTGATAGTGTGACTGCATGTGAGGATGACTTATAATAAAGTCTTAATGAGTTATATAGTTTCAATTTAAGATTGAAATGGGGTGTAGCAGTTAACACTCTTGATAGAACTCACCTATCTGAATGAGGAAGTGGGTCGCTTCCTATGAGAATTGAGCTAATTCTATAGAGCATTCTGAGAAACGGGATATGTCCAGGGCCAAAACGGACACAACGGCGTGAACTTAACAGCACTCTTGAGAGATATCTCGCGTAAGGAGATATTGATGAATTACACCAAACCATGGCAGTTCAAGACATCGTGTTCACTGACCATCAAGTAGGTCCGGTACTTCTCACTAACCAGAGGTTCAATTCCTTATGGACACCTATTGCTTAAGAGGTATTTCTCGTTTTCCGGTTTTCTGATTTATCGTTTTCTTCATTCATGTGGGGGATTGTTAGAATTAAAAATGGATTCTTACTTAAAATGATTTTTGTTACTTAATATATCTTAGTGGGATCAAGGGTCACTAGTCCAAACTTGGGGTGGAAAAAGAGAGCCATCCATTTTCACTTCTTAGTGAATGAGAAACCTTTGATTTGTCCCATATTGGGCAAACCAAGGAGGAAGTTTATCCTCTTTACCACAAACGTTTTATATAAGGAAAAAGATTTAGTGGGTTGGATATGGACTTAGGAAATGGACTAGTGGGAAAATGCACACATGTGCGGTGCTGCGCACCGAAGCACCGTGGGCCGCGGGCTTGCGGAGCTTGCGTGTGATTTTTCGTGAGCCTTGGTGTGACCCTTGGTGTGACCATTGGTGTGAGCCTTGGTGCGAGCCTTGGTGTGAGCCTTGGTGTGAGTCTTGGTGTGAGCCTTGGTGCGAGTCTTGGTGCGAGTCTTGGTGCGAGCCTTGGTGTGAGCCTTGGTGTGACCATTGGTGTGAGCCTTGGTGTGACCATTGGCGTGACCTTTGGCGTGTGCCTTGCGTGTGCCTGCAAGTGCCCATCAAAGATCCAACGGTTTTATATTTTAATTTTGTACATTAAGTATTTTACCGTTTTGAATTTGTAAATTAAATCAGGTTTAATAATAAAATCTTTTAATTAAATATCTCGAATTAAATATGTTTAATTAATTGATTTTTTACCGTTTGATAATTCAACGGTCTTCTTCTTCTTTAAAAGAAAAACAAAAGTCAGATTTTTACTCACCCCAGTCGCAGCAACTGACCTGACGACTTTTCCCCTCTTCTTGCTTTGATTTGCGCACTAGTTTAATTTCTTCATTTTCTTCTACTGTTAAGTTCACAACGGGCCAACGAGTCTTGTTAACTGGGTTGGTATCAGGTGGTTTTATCCTGGATTCAAATTTGTCATCTCTAAAGGTATAGCAACATCTTTCTAAAGGTGTACCAAATATTGAGTTAAGGGCAGTCTGTTGAACAGGCGACTCCATCTCTCCGTGCTTCTGTACTTGTATGAATTGTGCTGTTTTGTTCTAACGATTAATCTCCTTCAAGTTTCTGTTTGGTTTGCTTACTGTTACAGGGATATTCTCTAACACTTACATCACGTTATCTTTTTCTTTCTTATTCTGATGGTGTTCGTATCATGGATGTTGGTTCGCGTTTTATGGCATTTCCACTATCAAACTAATCCAATCCCACAAAAGATTGTGTCGTATTTACAAGACGGAAGACGGAACGCTGATATGGTCTTCAATCCATTAGGAGTACCTTCACGAGTGAATGTAGACAGATATTTGAATGTTCGCTCGGGTTAGCGGGGGATCTGCTAGACAGGCATTATCGAATAGCATCCTTTGATGAGAGAGATGAGCAAGAGGCTTCTAGAAAACTCGTGTTTTCTGAATTATATGAAGCCAGTAAGCAAACATCGAATCCGTGGGTATTTGAACCTGAGTATCCGAGAAAAAACATAATATTTGATGGGAACCGTGTCCGCATCAGTCGAAGGAAGACCCTTCCCGAATCACTTCCGCCCCGTAACTCCCATGCCAGACACTTGAACCTAAATATAACTAATAAAATTAAACGACAACAAAATTAAATGTCAAATTTGATTAGAAACCCTAGGATTTTTACTAACCTTCCAATTAGTGAACCAATCAATACAAACACCTTCTTTAACCATCTTTCCGTGTAAACTCTAAAGCAAATCGCTTTTTTCTCTCAGCAGATTTTTTTAATGGATTTGAAACCCTAAGAGGATTTTATCGTATCCATCCGTATATTGGCGGGTCCGTTTCGATGGATCAGTTAGGTTTATTCCAAAGTGATAATTACTGGCGGATTTTCTCCAAATAATTTTCATTTTGGAATTTTTGTTGATTCCTTATGAGATTGCATTTTCCTTTTATGTTTTTAAGTGACTGGTAGAAAATTTCGTCGAATAGAAATGCTTAATAGGTAGTAACCAAGCTCCCGGCTCCCGGTTGTTGGAACATTGAGTTAAAACTAGAGGATGAAAAACAAAGAAAAAAATGGTATATCCTTGACTTTAAGAATCTTTCGATTATAATTCGACATTTTCCAATATAAATTTGGCGAGTATAACAGGTCTATGAATAATGCCTTCAGGATTTAACGAAGTCCTAACCGTAATTAAATTCAAGGATTTTACTTACATGACCCGACCAAGAATATACTGCTTTAAGATTCTGATAATATTTAGAAGAAGATGAAAACAAATAAAATTTTGATGATTCGAAATAGGAGAATATCTTCACTACTTATGGGGTTCTTCATGTCCATTGGAGATGTCTCTTCATCTCCAACAGACACCTCCAAGAGCCATCAATGATGGCTTATAGGAAGGGTCGCGTCTGTTCAATTTTAAGTCAAATCTAATTAGGTTTCCAAAATAAAACCAAAAAAACAACTTGACCTATCAGGTCGACCACGATTCTAGGGGAAGGCTACGCCCCCTCAGAACCTCCCTCGTAACGGTAAACAATCTTGAAAATATTCAACATCGGCTTTTCTACCCCGAATATGTCCGCATTTTTTGGGTTACATTCTAAATGCAATTACAATATCTGATTCCCACCATCCACATCCTTTTAAGCATTTTAATTTTTCATTTCCAAGAGTGTAGCTTCGTTCATGCCATGGAAAGCAATAACTACAGCGTGAATAAACATTCCAGAAACCCTTCTTGGATAAACGCTCCGGATACACTACCTGGCTAGAGATTTGAATCTCAAGGCCTGCTACTCCTAACTAAGGTATATTTTTATTTTCCACCTACAGGCTACATACAGTCAAAATCCAACCTGTTAAATGGTCTTCAGGAAAACAAGATTAAGTTAACTACTTTTTTTTATGCCTTTCATTGCATTGACTTAACTCCTTTAGTCACATTACCTGCTAATAACGCGCATTTCGTTGTCTTTTTGCTTTTGTCTATCCAAATCACATTTCCTTCTTAGACAAATAATATTCCGGGTATTCATGTATAACTCCACTTTGAGATCTACAGAGAGCAAAATATTGAGTCTACTTTTGAGATCCTGGGAGGAAATAGATAGCTATGCCTATGAACATAGACGGCATAGAAGAAGGAGAGTTCAACAATAATCATAATCCTGAACAAGAGTATAGTGAGGAAAAGGATTCTACTTCATCAAAGGTCAACTGCTCTGCAAAGGTAATGAAATGGGGACTACTCATTTTAAGCTGCACATTGAATATGTTAGGATTGGTAGTTGGACCTTTACTCCTTAGACTTTATTTCTTACATGGTGGTAGTCGAAAATGGTTATCTAGTTGGTTACAAATGGCTGGGTTTCCTATATTAATCATTCCACTTGCGATCTTTTATTTGCGACGTGATCGGAAACTACTTAGTAATGACTTCTTTGCTTCTCGGAAGCTTTTGTTCTACGCTGCACTGATAGGCTTAATTTATGGAATTGTCAATTTTATGTTTTGTTATGGTTTATCGTATCTTCCTGTATCAACATGGTCTCTACTTGTTACAACCCAACTTGTTTTCACATCCTTTGTTTCGTTCATTTGGGTTAAACAGAAGTTCACTCCATATACCATGAATGCAATTGTAGTTATAATAATGGGTTGTATACTGCTTGGTATAAGAAGAGCCGGTGATCGTCTCCCTGGTGTCACAAACTCTCAGTACTTGTTGGGTTTCTTTATAACTATAGGTGCTGCTTCAATTTTAGGAGTCATTATGGTGAGCACCCAAGTTGCCTATGCTAAGGCCAACCAAGCCATGACTTATCCTATCGTGTTGCAATTTCAAGTTTGTGTGGCCTTGTTTGCTACAATAAGTTGCACAATTGGAGGTCTGATAAACAGAGATTTCTCGGCAATTCAAAGAGAGGCAAGTGAGTTTGATTTAGGAGCGAAAGTTTACTACCTCGTGTTAGTTTCAAATATGGTAGTTTGGCAGTTAATGTTTATTGGAAGAATGGGGATTATATACTGTTCCTCCTCTCTCTTTGCAGGAGTCATGAGCGCGACATTCCTTCCTATCTCGCAGATTGCTGCAGTGATAACGTTTCATGAGAGTTTCACAGCTGAAAAAGGGATGTCCTTGGCTCTGACACTTTGGGGCTTCACTTCTTACTTCTATGGCTCCTACAAGAAGATCAAAAAACGAACCCCATAAAACCAAGGAAATAGTTAGTTATCCATGTTGAACCATACAGCCAGAAGACCAATTCTGAATCCAGTCAGAAAACCAATCCTGATACAAATGCCAACTCATAGTCCTTAGGATTTGTTAACAATATATTTTGTTTAGGATTTGAGTAGATTTCCTGTTATGTTTAGGATTTGTTTAGATTTTCTACCTTATATAAAAACTAATCTCATTATATAAGAGAGCATCCTGTACGGTTAAAGTATTAAGAAAAATTAAGAAGCAAATAATTCTCGTTTTAACTTGGTATCAGAGGGGGTTCAATCCTATGGGAGGAGCTTTGCTCCTCTCCAACCATCACCACTAGTTCACGTTCATACCATTCCACCAGTATTTTCATTTTGCATTCACAGCATCATCTCCTTGCATACCATCTTTGCATCACCACCAGTTCAGTTCCACTCCATACAGAACACACTACAACCACAGAAGTTCACGACCACGAAAGCACAACAGCACCATATTACCATCAACACCAGCTTCTAAATATCAATTTGAATCTCTTAACCAACAGAGAACACCAACAAAAATTTTGAGTCTCTTAACCAACAGAGAACACCAACAAAAATTTTGAATCTCTTAACCAACAGAGAACACCAACAACATTTTGAGTCTCTAAACCAACAGAGAACCACAAAACAAATACCAGCATCTACTATTTCTACTTCTAATACTTCAATAGGTAGAACACTCAGAATCATCAACCCAGACGTTTCATTTGTTGGGTAGGCGGAAACCTCTGAACCAACTAATTAGTTAAGTTTCGTAAAGACCCAACGTGAAGATTTTCGGTTTAAGGCGGAACCTCTGAACCTGTTAAATGGTTAAGTTTCGTGACAACTCAGCAAGCGAAGCCTCTGAATCAACGACGATCAAGCTTCATAAAAAATAGAAAAGTGGACAAGTATCCACCGTTACCAAGCAATCTATAGAAGACATACAAAACCTATGGAGACAAGAAAGCAAAATTAAGATGAGATCATATCGACGTGATGACAAGTCAGAAAACCAACCCATGGGCCTGTATGAGCAAGATAAGCGAAGCATGAAAAGCAAGTTGAATGTTCGCCAGCTACCCTTCAACTTGAGGGAAGTGTTGAACCATACATCCAGAAGACCAATTCTGAATCCAGTCAGAAAACCAATCCTGAGACAAATGCCAACTCATAGTCTTTAGGATTTGTTAATCTTAGATCAAAACACTACGTATGAATGGTATGAACTGCCTAAAAAAGAATTGTTGAACGGCGAACAACCAGTAATATATTCTGTTTAGGATTTGAGTAGATTTCCTGTTATGTTTAGGATTTCCTGTTATGTTTAGGATTTGTTTAGATTTCCTACCTTATATAAAAACTACTCTCATTATATAAAAGAGCCTTATGTACGGTTAAAGTATTAAGAAAAATTAAGAAGCAAATAATTTTCGTTTTAACTATCCAACCCATCAAAAGTGTACTCATACAGTTCATAGTTCTTATACATTGATAAATATTAATATGTATAAGGCAATTGAACAACATTTACATTTTTTAAGCTTCATGTTTTGTTGGCTTACTCATTGACAAAAATTGGTACGTGCTTTGTCTTCGCCAGTTCTTGGTAGCCCATCCCCAGTCCCCAACTCTGAGATTGTGCCGAGAATAATTCCTCTTTCAAGGCAGGATATGGTGGTTCCTATGTTCAACTGGCTCTCAGAACTACGGGAGTGGGAACTTATTTTTTTTTAGCCCCTCTCCTTTAAGTGGGAGTGGAATTATTCGTAACTCAAATACGCCTTATGGAAGAGGGGACAAGAGGAGTTTAATGTTGCATCTGGAATAGTAAACTATTAAACATCAGAGTATCCATATTGTCCGATCCAAAACGAAACGTGCCATCCAAATTTACTGAAAGAATGAAAATACAATGGGTCGTACATAAAACTGTAGGTATAGTATCACATACCCTTAGAACATTCAACTCTAAGACATCCAAGGCATGTTACTTCAAAAACATGGTATTAATCTTTGAAAATATTGACGTTATCTTGTGTCACTTTTGACCAAATGGTAAAATATTCGAACTAAATCGTTAGTGTGATGCTTTAGAGGTGTGGGGACTAAAAATCTCTTCACCAAGTGTTCGCACCTTGAGATATAAATACGAGAGAGAAAGATATAAGGGAAATAATCAGGTGAATCTCAACTAACTTAAGGATTTTTGTCTATCTTCCGAAGTCGTGACGTGTGGAAGGCACCAACTCAAGATCCACAATCAAGTTTAAATGAGTCAGTTGGACATTAAATGCACGAGCAAAGCAGTTACATTAACAGCCAATTAACTTTCGAGACAAATGGAAAATCACTATTGGGCGAAGCATAGTGCCACAACGAAAGTTATGACGAGGATCACTTGGAGAGCATTTCAACGAAGCAAAACCAGCGAAGTTAGATTCTTCTCCAATAAAACTTTAGCGAAGAATCTACCTGTGAAATATTATGAGTTGTCATCCATTATTGTAATTTTTCTATAAATACCAGCGAGAATAATGTAAAAAGAGATAACTTCTTGTGTAACGCGTAAGGAAAATAGAGATAGTTAGAGCAATATTGTACACAGTTGAGATCTTGTAATCTTCTTTCCATCATAGTGAAATCACTCCCATGGATGTAGGTTTGAACACTGAACCACGTAATCTTCATTTTCTTTCTGATTGTGTAAATTCGGACCATCAATCTTGACTATGACTATAGATAGAGTTGTGTGAGGTAAGCATTTGGGTGTGATGTAGGATTTCCTGCAACTACATTTTGGCGCTAGAAACAAAGACGGATGAGAAAAAGACATTAAGAGTTTACTTTATCTTATTTGGTTCTCAAGAAAAATTTAGATCTACGAACTTTGAAGCATTGTTTGAAAAGAAGAGAGTTAGATCTCGTTTTTTTGCAAGAGAAATCTTAAATCCGAGTTTCTCAAGCAAGTCTCTAGGAAAGCCTTGATTTAAAAAAAAAAAGTTTAGAAATCTAGGGTTCTAAATATATGAAGTTGTAGATCTGGATTTAGGGTTCATAGTCATAAAATATTAAAGGTTCATTTTAGATTTTTCTTTAAAAACTTTAGGGTTTTATAAGAAAATTTAGGGTTACTTTCAAAATAATGTTTGCTTGATGTCGTGAATCTTCAAAATCTTTGTGAAAAAAGAGGTGAATCTTCATAATAGTTGCTTGAAATTGTAAGTTTTCAAGATCATAGGATTTTTACAGTTAAGAATGTTCATATGAAGAATTTTCAGGGAATAGTTTTCTGATAAGTCAATATCAAAAAGGTTTGTGTTCGTCCAAAAAAGTACTTTAACGGTTAAATCGTTAGTAGACGGGTCCCATCATCCGGTTATTGTATTGAATATGTTGAAGTAATCATTAAAGTTAGGTTAAAGCATTTAAAATTACGGGTCAGATATCAGATTTAGGGTTAGGAAGTTGATTCTCTTTGTTATAATCGTTAGATCTACATTCAATATCATGATTTGTAGGGTTAAATTTTGAGAACTCATTGAGGAGAACAAGAAAATAGTTTCTCTCACTTTGCAGATTTCGGAAGGGAAAAAATGGTGTCAAAAGAAAACAAAGGCACGAATAATGGACTACAAAGGAGTAACAGGATCCATTCATGCCAAGTAGAGAGCAACAGGGCAGAACACCAGTTGGTGAAGTGGGAGAAGGAAAATATCGTATTAGAGAAGACAAGAGGTCAGATAGGAGCGTTCATCAGGACGAAGGCGTAAGAAAAGAGGACCGTGGACCTAATGATAGCGATACATCTGATGGTGAGGAGATCATGAAGGCATAAGAGTTAAAAGTGAAGCTCGCTAAAATGAGAGAGGCAAAGAACAACCTGTTCCAGGAACAAGAGTTACTCAAGCAACGAAACATGGATCTCGAAGAGGAGAATCTAAAGCTACAGGAGAAAACACCAGAAAGATTAGATTCACCTTTATAAGGAATGAGTAGACGAAAGGAACAACCACCAAGGAAGCGGAGAGAGGGTCAAAGAGAAAATTCAGAAGAGCGTGAAGCTAGGAAACACCAAGAGGAAATAGATCGACAGATAAAAAAGACCAAAGAGAAACATGTGAATGAGGGAATCGATCAAGCGAATCAAGATATTTTGAAGGACCTAAAGAGCATGCGAGCATTGTTTCGTAGCTACCAGAACAACGGGAATGGACAACAGCTAACAAACGTGATAATCGGGGCAAAGCGTTCTCCTTTTAGCGTTGAAATATTGTATACAGCTTTACCTGCAAAGTGTACGAGGCATGTCTTCGGGAATATCTTTGACGGAACTGGAAGTGCAATACAACATATCAAGGCTTATAAAAGATTATTGTTACAGTGGAAGCAAAAAGAAGAGGTCGTGTGCAAGTAATTTTCCTCCAATTTAAAAGGCGAGGACTAGCTATTTGATGTTTCCAAAGGTTCAAATTAGGTGTCTATTAAAGCACAAGAAAATTAATAAACAAAATCACTTTACAAAATAGAGCATCATATTATACAGAACATAGTTAAGCGACTAGTTCTAATCATGATATATGTTTCCCTACCAAATAAAAATGATTTCATACCTCTTAATGCAAGGATGAAAAACATTGGAAATTCAAATTAATACACCAAACTGGCACCAAACAGTTTCTAGAATTTCTTTTTTTGATTGATAATTTCAAGAATTTCTGGAAGTGGCTTAACTAAACAGACTTGGGCCTTTTTCTATGAGGTTTCACAACCTCATGTGAAAAGACTTGATGGCTCTCGAGTCTGCAACACTAATTACATTTATACCAAACGCTGCAAGAAAGAAAAAGAAATTTCAGGCGGAAAAAGAAAGGTCAGTCTGAGATGTAAACATTGTGATGACTTGTTTGAAAAAGAGCTGATACATGCAAGTCTCGGATAGGAAGTTGTTCAGTAAAGTAAATATGTTAAACACAAACCACCTTTTTCCAGTCTTTACCTTGAGATCCTTGGAGAAGACTGCATCTTAAATTTTGTTGCCTTAATCTTTTTGTCTAAATCTTTTAGTTTGCTCTCTCGTTTATTAGTATGTTCCTTGATAAATTTTTGGAGAAATGAGACGGTCGATATATACTTGTCATACGAATTATTTGTGACACAAAAAATATAACTGCGATAGAAAATTGTGCTATAGAATACCCTCGACATAAGTGAAGCTAAAAGCGTCAAACGAATTATTTTTGTAACGCATTGACCAACAAATACAAAATGTCATAAAAATATATTTATGACGTAAAATCAAATATTTGTGATGTCATTTTTAGTTGCAAAAACCATATTTTTTTGTATTAAATATATAATTTAATCAAACAAAACTAAAACTAATTATTAATTGATCAATTTATTAGCACTAATAACCCTATTTTTGTTTTATCTTGTGTATTTGCTGAGGCTTACTGAGCTTGTAAATCCATAATGTCACGATCAAAAAAATAAGTTAACCATTATTTTGACGGTCACATACCGATAAGCAATTATTAAAATTATGGGATTACAATATTATCTTACTACTTAATCCCACCGGATTGGGTGACCTTATAGGTAAATGTTAGCATATGCAACCATGCATAGGATAAAGCCATTAAATGTTTTTAGGGCGTCTACAGTGGGACGAGTATCCCAAAAGACCAAAGACTAAAATTTTTAGTTTTTGATCCGGCCCAAGAACAGTCGTAAATAGTCAGGCGGAGTTCTAATAGAACGCCTGGTGTTGGGCGGTGTCCCAGCATAGCGCTTGTTGAGACGGGAGGAATCCTAGCATAACACGCTTGAGCCAGGCGAAATCCTAACATAAAGCTTGATGTGGGGCGGACACGGAAGATAACGCCAGGTGGTGGATAGTCTCCTAGGACCACGCCCAAGAGACGGGCGGAACACTAGACACACGCCTGATGGGGTGGTGAGCTAGCATCCCGTGTTCTTCTTAACTTCTAAATTGTATCCTAGACATACACTGCCTTGCCTGAACCAATTCAAGCTTTGACGTGTTCTGCCTATTGAAACTGGCTCCATCTTCTTGTTCCTCTCTTCAACAGCAACTGCGCCATCTCTTCGCTGCTGGTTAGCCTAGGTCAGGCAGAGTGGTTCAATTGTTTTGAGTTAATGGGTTTGTTTGATTGGAAATGGGTCACTGTTCGTGAGTTAGAGTTAGTGAGAAGATGGTTCGATGGCAACAGTAAAGATGGAATTGAATTGCAGGTTTGGAGATGAATTTGCAGAGAGAATGAGTTTGTTGATGGTTTGGGATGTTCCTGTTGGCCGAGAAATTGGACATGAAGAACATGGCTCGAGTCTGAGTTGTGGCCGAGAAGAAAAGACAAGGAAGAATTGGTAATTGCTATGAATGAATATGTGTTTGCTTATGGAAAATGGGTTTGTGTTGCCGTGAAGGATGAGATGTCTCTGTTGCTGTTATTATTTGACGAGTAGTATATGTTAGTGTGTGATGATTAAATGAATGGAAATGAATGATTGAATTGTAATGAATTATGCAGAGAAGGAGATTTGAAAGGGTTTTAGAAATCAAAAACAAGTTTATCTTTTCCTTATGAGTTTAAGGCACACCTTGTGTTTGTAGAAAGGCCGGAGTGACCAGTTCTATACCAAAGACTAATAAGAACTTCATTAAGCATAGTCAAATGCATAACAACAGCTTAGGGTAAATGCATGATAGATTAAAACGTTTTATATGACGGAAACATACATGGATAGGTTTACTTGTAAGTAGATTTGAGTCACCGACATTGCTGGACTGGTCAAGCACATCATTTCAATGGAACGTATTTATCCTGTCTGTTTGAGTCTGTGTGGAGTGTTTTATTGATCTTCATTGCAGATTAGCCAGGCGGTATTCTAGGGGTGCGCCAATGACGTTTAGGTATGGGAGGTATCCTAGGGTTACGCTCAAACTGGACGGTATTCTAGCGTTACGCCTGTTAGTGGGCGTGATCCTAGAACCTCGTTCTATCAGGCGTAGTCCTAGGTTAGCGCGTGATCAGGCGGAGTCCTAGGTTACCGCCCGTGTTTCTAAGCGTTGTGCTAGAATGACGCTTGATGCCAGGCGGTTCACTACACACCCGCTTATCATCAGGCGTAAGACTACGAAACCGCCCGACTAAACCAAGTAAAATCCGGACTAAAACTCAAATTCCCTCTGCTACAGTGTAAAATCCAGACTAAAACTCAAATTCCCTCGTGCCGTTGTGCCACTCTTTTCCGGACTAAAGATCAAATTTGATCTTTAGTCCGTGTTATAGTCGTCCCACTGTGGACGCTCTTATACTTTTAATTATTTTAGGTTTTACCTATTTTTTACCCCACTTTTCCTATTTTTTAATCCCTTACAATTTTAATTTTATCTATTTTTCAATTTTTATCTCCTATTTACCATTTAAAAAAGCTAAATTAACTTGACTATAATTATTACCATTTTTGTTTATCTTCTTCATCGACCTTCCCTATTCATTAAACAAAATCATTAGAAACCTAAATAAAAAAACCCAAACACCGATCAGATTCACTAAATGTGTTCCATTGAGTTTTTTTTTTCTGCCCCATATAACAAACTTAAACACATTCACATTTGTTTTTTTATTATTATTTATTAAGAATTTCTGTATTGTGAGGATGATGAAACAAAATTTATAATTAATTCGCATTAAATTGATTATAGTAGATGACAGTAGAGATTTATATAGTAAAGATGCAGATAGAATTGACATGTTTTCATCGATAACTAGAATTTGATCTTATTAATTGTTCTTGTTTTTATAACAAACCGAATGTGTTTTTCTATAATTGTTTCCACCAAAATATACAATAGAAAATATTGATTGTAATTTTATTGTTCTAGTTGATCTCCATTGATTTTGGGATATGGGAATGATGATGACGACGACGTGTCTATTTGTGCTTTTGGTCGGTAAAACTTTACATTCTTGAGGAATTTTATGTATTAAGTGATATAATGCATCTATATATCATATAGATAATTTTAGATTTCTAATACAACATCTAAAGCCCACGGTAAGACATCCAAGAGTTTGCACCATGCATGTGATTCTGACCTTCGACTTTATAGTAGCTAAAACCCTTTTTTTGTTCCCTGTTTTTTTTTCCCTGATGATGCTTCTTCGGTAACTGCAAGCAAAAAATTAGGTAACAATGAAGAGAGATACAAGTGTGTAACATATGTCGGAGGGTCTTGATCCATCATGTTGATACTCCAATGAATCTATTATTGGACAGAGTAGTATCGAAATGGTGATGGTTTAGATTAAATGAAAAATAAAATAAATTAAGGTGGTATCAATTGGGGAAGAAGAGGGTGACGGTAATGATAGTGGAAAAAAAAGAGCATAGAGATTTGTGTTTTTAGGGTTTTTAGGGTGGGATGGATAGAAGATATAAAATATAACGTTAAATTATACTCCCTCCGTTTCAGGAAAAGAGTTACTTTTCCTATTTGCACAATTGTTAAGGCAAGATGAGAGAGAATAACTTTTGTAATTTATTTCCAGATTTACCCTAATAAAAAGTTTAATACTACATATATCTTTATGATGAGAATAATAACATTTCTTAAAATAATAAGGGTAGTTTTGAAAGTTTGTTATATTAAAAATGAAAGTAACTCTTTTGTTGGAACAAAAATTTAAAGAGAAAGTAACTCTTTTCCTGAAACGGAGGGAGTATAAAGTTAGTACTTATGATACCTTAGAATTTATTTGGATGATATTTAAGATAATTGAGGATGTGATTTAATGTTAATGGGAAATTAAAAAAATGGAGGTAAAAAATAAATAAAACTTTATTTTATTATAATATAATAGTCAAAGTTTTATTAAATATCTCTTTAATCTAGAGTATTAAATACGTTGAATTTTCATATTTACCTTTAAACTTAATCATCATCTTTATTTTCTTTTGGTTAACAAATCCATCACATACACTAGCCACAACTTACTACTGACATCTTATTTACGTTTTCTCTCCAAACGCAATCCCTCTCCGGCACCTTTATCTTAATTTTAACACATTAGAAACGCTAAAATTGTATTTAGGTTTCAACTTATCTTAATTTGCTTAGATGAATATATAGATCTTCTAAAGTCCCATCACACCGTTGAAAGACCTATAGTCATTATCTCGATTATTGAGCATATGCAAATTGCTTAAATGATTTTAATTTTAATTTTTTATTACTGATGAAAAATGATTTTTGTTTGTGTAATATCTAGATTATTGAGTATATGTAATTGTCACCATATTTATTAATATAACTTATCTAATACGAGAGGAAGAGACATATAGTTGTCTTTGATCAGGGAAGAACATGATCATCCTTAATAACAGAACCAGAAGAAGCAGTAGAAGTTCTTGCAGCAGCTCAATGGATAATGGAGAAAAAGATCAACAATTTCAGTATTGAAGGAAACTTCAAGAAGGCTTTTGACTTCCTTAATGAAAAACGGATCTTGATTCTTGGAAAAGTGAAACTATTTTTAGGGAAGCAACGAGAATCATCAATCTCTGTCAAAATTTTGAAGGTTTTAACTTTGTTCCAAGAACGAAATATAGGATAGCATATGTTCAGGCAAAAAAAGCCAAAATTTTCTCTTGTAATTTGGAGTGAAATCATACCCCTCCAATATCTATTGAAGTAATGCTAGGAAGTATTCCAAAGCTCCCACATTAGATGGCTCTATTTCTTTTATAAGATGTTAATTTCTAACTCCTTTAGTTAGCTTTTAATGAATTCCTAATTTGTAAAGAAAAAAAAAACTTATCTAATATAAAATTATTTTAAAGGAAGGATCCAGTGACAAGCCCTTACTTTGACAATATCTAACAAGCTTCTCTATCTCTTGATCTCCGCTAACACATGGCTCAGATTTTCTTGAAACTCAGCACTATTGCCTGGGTTATCGGGGTGACCCACAACCATATACTCCTCTAAAATAAGAAGCCTGATATAGGGGCTCCAATATCAATAAAGGGGCTCCAATAATAAGACAAAATAGGGACATTATGAAGTAAAACTCAAAAACCCCTTATCCATAATATTTTCACAATGCCTAAACCACCCCTGGTTAGTTAATCTTAATTACAATAACTAATTAAAAAATTAAGCTAATCATGATTAGTTAAACATAATCTTTTACTTAATCAAATGATTTGAAATTTTTTTTTTTTTTGAATTTGTGTTTGGTGGGAAGAAAAACTAGATGAAATTTAAGAAACTTTTATCGTTTTTTTTTTAAACCCTAGATTTTGATTCAATAAACCATAGTAGCATTGAGCATACCTCTAACTTATACGGTTGATCTTTTTATGTCTCAATTTGATGAAATCACGATTTGAAAGATTGAATTTTTGTTGTTCAGAGAAACTTACGGTTGGGTTTCATGTCGAACCCAACCGTAACCATAAGAACACCGAAGAACACCATTTTTGCCCATATTTACGGTTGGGTTTTCAACAAAACCCAACCATAAATAAAAGACCAATGATGAACACCATCTTTTTCCCACAGTTACGGTTGGGTTTTCAACCAGACCCAACCGTAACTAATTTGTTCTTCATATTACGATTGGGTTATTAAACAAACCCAACCGTAACTTCAAATGTAGGAGATGAAGATTCAATTAAGATTTACGGTTAGGTTTTCAACCAAACTCAACCGTAACTAATCTTTAAACCCCAATCGTAAAATTAGATAAATATATTTTAAGATTTTTTAATTTCTATCATGTAGAGAATTGAAAAACGAAGCTAACCCAAAAAAATGAGGTCAATCGGACATCGTATGAAGGAGTTATGATCAAAACGGTGAAATGTATCCAGGAATAGTTACGGTTGGGTTCGCCAATAAACCCAACCGTAAATTTGGGCTCAATGAAGCCCAAAAATCTCAAATTTACGGTTGGGTTTATTGGCGAACCCAACCGTAAATATTCATGGATACATTTCATCGTCTTGATCATAACTCCTTCATACGATGTCCGATTGACCTTATTTTTTTTGGGTTAGTGATAAGCACGTAATTCATACATTTTTACCACTTAATCTATATTTGTTAGTACTTGAATTTGTATTAATAATATATTTTTATTGTTTTATTAGATGGTTCACATAAAATCCGAAGTTATAAGTTAAACATTGCTATATTTGGTGGACATAAATTCACAAAGAAATATTGTTCTTTTAAAGTCTGATCGGTGGCTTCTAAGAGAAAGTAGAGGCTGTTGACAATTCACGTGAGGTGTACAGGAGACGTTGGAGGTTGAGAAGTGATGGCTGGTAGAGCTGTACGGTTAGAGAGAAAATATGAGCTAGGAGAGGTAGGCTGTGTCACGTGGAAAAGAAGAGAGATTGGGAAACAAGTAGGCAGCTAGGACTTAGGCGTAGGCTAAAGAAGAAGAGGGGACATGCCCATGTGCGGTTGAAAAGAAAATGAGGTTTGCTTTAGTTTGTGGTGTGAAAGAGACATGACAATCACGTGATTGGAGGAAACAACTTTGCTGTTCGTGTGTGGTGAAAGAAAAGCAATGATGAGAAGGGAAAGGACGGCTTGATGGGTTGATTGATAAGCTCGGGTACAAGGACAAGAGAGATTAGAAAAGCACATACTCTAGTGTTGTTGCGGTTTGAAGCATGGCTAGTCTAGTAGATTGGCTAAAAAGTGGGACAACAAGGCATGATTGAGAAAAGATGGCGTGATAAGAGAAGGGAACAGGCTGTTCCTAGAGCCTGTACACGGCAAATTAAGAGAAGAAAACTGATAGGATGTGACTGTTGGCTAGGTATGCGTCATGTGGGAGTTGTTAGGTTTTATGGGATGAATACTTTTCTTGGTTAGCACGTGAAAGTGAGAGTATAAAAGAAAAGAAAAAAAACGGCGTGAGGGGAGACGGTGGTCAGGAGTTTTCCGGAGAGAGAAAACAAGATTGAAAAGCGTACAGGACGAATTTGGCCTGGGTACAGGGATCCAGAGACAGACTAAAGAAGAAGACGATTGTTGCCGGGTGATTACGGGTTAATTCTTTCTTCTCTTCTATTTATTTTTATGGGTTTTGAGAAACCCTTCTCCATGTTCTAAATTAATTTGTAACTAGGGTTTAATGTTGAAACCACTTACAGTTTTAGATCAATTGAATTAAATATTTGATACAGACTCTTATAATTTAAATAGATTAAATTCATGACTTTAAACAATTGTATTATCGTTTATGGTGCATGCTTGGCCTATGGTTTTGATGTTCCATGTTTCTGGTATATAGTTGTTATTCTAAAAATATATTTGTCTACTTATTTGATATTTCATGCTTGGGTTAAATCCTTTGATGGGGTATGCTTAGAATAGTCAGGTATTATTTGTGGACCTAAAATTAGTTTCGTACAATTTTCTCGCTAGCGCAATTTTATGGTGTATGCTTAAGACTAGGGCTTTTTGATGCATCATGTTTAGGGCGTCCCAGCGATATTTGCGACTCTAAATATTCATGAATTAAATAGTGGTGGATACTGAAAAACCCTGGTTACCGACTCTCTCTACTCGGTCACATTTTATTAGTTTAGTTAGTTTATTATTTTATTTATTAATATAAAAATCACAAAAATATTCCCCTTGGTTAGTTTATTAGAGATATTAATTGCAGTATTTCCCCGCTCTCTGTGGGTTCGACCCGTACTTGCCGTTGTCTACTAGTTAGACGCCGTGCGATTGCGGTTATTATTATTGGGTAATCCCAAATCATATCAGTTAGCTCGTTTTTCAATTCTCTACATGATAAAAATTAAAAAAATTTAAAATATATTTATCTAATTTTATGATTGGGGTTTAAAGATTAGTTACGGTTGGGTTTGGTTGAAAACCTAACCGTGAATCTTAATTGAATCTTCATATCCTACATTTGAAGTTACGGTTGGGTTTGTTTAATAACCCAACCGTAATATGAAGAACAAATTAGTTACGGTTGGGTTTGGTTGAAAACCTAACCGTAAATTTGGGTAAAAATGGTGTTCATCATTGTTCTTCAAGTTATGGTTGGGTTTGGTTGAAAACCCAACCGTAAATCTGGGAAAAAATGGTTTTCTTAGGTGTTCTTAGGGTTACGGTTGGGTTCGACATGAAACCCAACCGTAAGTTTCTCTTAACAACAAAAAATCAATCTTTCAAATCGTGATTTCATCAAATTTGAGCCATAAAAAGATCAATTCTCATTAGCTTGTTTAGTTTTATCCGGATTGTCATCACTACTACTTTCTACACATTTACTAGTATTCTTCATCACGAAATTGGGAGTTTAATCGGCGATAAAATTTTGATTCGATGGAGAAATTTGATTAAAATGGAGAAGGAGAAGATATGGAGGAGATGGAAAGATTTTAATTAAAGGACAAATTTGTCTTTTTTTATTGGATAAATGATAAAATTGACATTTAACTTTACCCCCTAGGACATCCCTTAACGAAAAATTGGGTCACCTCGACTCATATAGTAGTCCCTCTATTGATGTTGGAACCCCTATATCAGGCTTCTAAAATAAACTCCTATATTCTCGTAAACTCTGTGTTGTCTTTGAGGTGTTGCCCCGCTGCTTTGAACAATCAAACATTTCATGGACAATTATAAAACTTTTCACACAGTAGTTTTTGTTAACAACCAAGTTGAACTGATGGGATTTGATCAAAATAATCCATTTTATGTAAATTGTTTATGAAACCATAGCAATACAACACTACGACCAGGATTAAAAGATTGATCAACAAGAACAGATTTAAAGACAATAATGAAAAATCAGATTTTATACCGAATAAAATTAACTACAAATCATCCATCGTCATAATGTAATACATACCCTATAAATTCCTCGTCATCATACACAAACCACAATAAATCATAGGAAATCCTATACAAACCCAAACAGATAAATCATATTTAATTAAACCCAAAACCCGAAAAACACTCATATCCTTATATTTAAAAACCCCTTTCAAATCTATGAATCTATCAGGATCTAATCATCAGTAGAGATTAAGCGAAAAAGTTGTAGAGGGGAAAAAAAGATGACGATGATCTAGAAGAGTAATCCATGAACCATCCTTAAACTTTTGATCATGTATTCTTTCTGGTTTCTCTAGTTAGAGTTAATGGTTGGGAGAGAGAAACAATATATCTTTAGAAGAGAGAGATACGATTTGTTGTAAATTTTAGATGGATATCGGGTTACGGAGGAGTAGCTCCAAATTAGTTAAAACTGTTCGATTAAATCACGGCCATTAGTTTTGCATAATCCAACGATCTCAGTCTATTGTTAGATCTTGTAAAAATTAAGCCTATCAAGGGATCTTCCTCGTTATTTTAATAGTCCATGGATGAAAACCCCATTACCCTATATCCCTTACTATCAAAACCCAACCAAAATAAAAATAAACAAAGACCTCGTTTGAACAAATCTATCTAAACTACGTTTTAGATTAATTTAGTCCAACAAAAATAATAAGTAACCCCACCCTCAATCTATATTTTCTTTTTACCATCAACAGTACTACCAACACCAATTTAACACCAACAACACCACCAACCACCACCATCCAGCAACATCACCACCAGCCAGCGGTAGCACCACCAGCATCACCACCACCACCAACTAGCAGCACCATCGACAACTACCAACTAGCAGCACTGCCACCACCAACAACACAACCACCAACTAGCAGCACCACTAACCACCACCACCAACGAGTACCACCAACCACCACCAATAGCAACCAGAACCAACACCAACCACCACCAACAAGCACCTCCACCAACCACCACCACTACCAACGACCGCCATCACCACCAATATCCAGCACCACTCACCATCACCAACCAGCACTACCACCAAATATCAACACCACCACCAATATCACCAGCAACATTGGTTTCAACAATAAAAATTAGGCAGAAAAATGATAAAACCAAATTTGGTTTCAACATAAAATTGGCATTTCACCAACACAACTTCAACGAAGAAACCAAATATACCAAATTGAATAAACTAGGAAAATATTAGTTGAAACCAAATTTGGTTTTAACATAAACCTATTGTTTCACCACTAAACTTTGGTTTCACGATAAAAATAGGCAAAAATCAGATGAAACCAAATTTGGTTTCAACAAAACTTACTGTTTTCACCAACATATAAATTGGTTTCAACGTTGTTTAGATTTTGTAAAATTTGATGAAACCAAACTTGGTTTTATCATTTTTCTGAAATTTCACCAACACAACCACTGGTTTCAACATTGTTTAGTTTTTATAAAGTTTGATGAAACCAAATTTGGTTTCATCATTTTCTGACATTTCACCAACATAAAACCCTAATTTCGATAATGATGATGTATCATTATTTTTTTATGATGATTTTCGACGATGATGATCTGGAGGTGTTGATGATGTTTGTAGAGGATAGAATGAGAAGGAGGAGGTGTTGTTGGTAGAGGATATGGGCATGTAGTGGTGGGGGAGAAAAGATAAGAAGGAGGAGGCGATGAGGGAGGGGGAGGTGTTGTTGATATAAAATCTGGACATAAAAAGAGAAAGAGGTGTTGTGGTGTTGATGGAGGATACGGAAGTGCTGTTAGTGGTGAATATACTATTGGTGAACATAAAAGTAAAATAAAAAAAGAAGGAGATGTTGGTGGAGGAGACGGAGATGCTGCTGTTGTCGATCTGTCTTTTATCACTAGGTTGATGGCGATGGAGCTACTGTGACTGGTGATAATGATGGTGGGGAGGAGGTGGCGGAAGAAAGAAAAAAAAACGACGAAAAAAAAAAACAAAACTACCATTTTATAAAATAATAAAAACTATTCTTAAATATTATAAACTAAATGAAAGAAAAAACTGAACCATCTTAATTATTTTTGTTTTATTATATTATTTTAATTCTAAAATACAAATTAGAAACCCAAAGTAAAAAAACATATTTAATATCTTATTTCTCATACACAGATGCATAAATTAACATAACCACTTATAAAAATTAAAAAGAATGACCCCTTATGCATAGGTTAATATTACATTGACTGTATAGTCCTGCCCGGCCCCACAATCTAAGGGGACTAATTAAGGTCTAATTAGGGAAGTAATGTTTTTGTTTTTTAAAAACACCATCTGTCTTCCTAACGGTAAGATTACATCAATTATTAAGGTCGTAATGTTTTTGTTTATTAAAAAACACCATCCGTTTTCCCAACGGTACGATTACAGCAATTAAAGTCTGATTAGGAAAGTAAAGAACGGTACAATTATACATGTCATTTATTTATCAGACAAAATTATCCCACTGTCTCTTACTTTCCCCTTTCGAGTTTCACTTCCATTAGTCGAACGGTCGGGATAACAGTGTCCTAGTTGAGATCAATGGGCAATGTCTTTTTGTTAGAAGTTGTTTGAATAGTGATTGATCGGATTTTACGGAAGTTTCATTAAAGATTTTTAGTTTGAGTTTACTAGGGTTTCTATAATCGAAATTTCCTGTTCTTCTTTACTTAAATATATCCATCCATTCGGGTTTGCCAATTATCTATGAAGTGTATCTGAAGATCTTCTCCCATACGCATTTGGAATCATTTTTCGTCAGTTTGATTCAACAGGGATCTCTCTTTTGAAGATAAATTTGTTTCTTCTACTTGTTAATTTGATGTTATGTTTGTTTCAATTTGATGTATTTCAACTTACTAGTTTGTAAAGAGGAACGTATTAAATGGAAAATAAAAGAAATAGTTTTTTAACTTTATTGGTAATTTGTATTCATTCTGTGCATATTGGTTCATTATCTTGTCTTCCTTTTTTGGTTTTGCTCGTGTAGTTATCTTTTTGGATGTGGATTTTTTTCGTTGATTTCTGACAAAATTTGATTCAGGTTTTGGGTAATGGGAGTTCTTCCATTTACTCTGTTATTTGTGTAATACCCCGATTCGGAATATAAGTAATGGTTTGTCCTTTACTATCACCGAGGCCTTTTCAGCACAGTTGGCTCCAGAGTTGGCAAAAAGCTCTGCAGGTAAGCGTGCTCGGGCGAGAGTAATCCAGGGATGGGTGACCTCCTTGGAAGCTGTTTCTGGATAACCGCAGCGATGCCCGTTGAAAAACCCCACACTGTCGGATAACCGCAGTGGCTAAGTGGGGACAATATCGGTGGAAGGTCGGGTCATTACAAAATGGTATAAGAGCTGACGATGGGTCACCTGCCGAGGGTAGGAGAGTATGCTGGACGAGGTGTTCCAGGTACTGGTCTCATGAATGGAAGGGAATCTCGGAGATCTGGACTTGTATATTCCAGAGCCGAGGACGACTCCAATTTAAAGGTGGTGGTATTGTAATACCCCGATTCGGAATATAAGTAATGGTTTGTCCTTTCCTATCACCGATGACTTTTCAGCATAGTTGGCTCCAGAGTCAGCAAAAAGCTCTGTAGTTAAGCGTGCTCGGGCGGGAATAATCCAGGGATGGGTGACCTCCTGGGAAGCTGCTGCTGGATAACCGCAGCGGTACCCGTTGAAAAACCCCACACTGTCGGATAACCGCAGTGGCTAAGTGGGGACAATATCGGTGGAAGGTCGGGTCATTATAATTTGTGTATTTCTATTTCGGTTTAGTAATTTGTTGCCTGAAATGCAGGTGTGTCGATACTTCTAATGCATTTTATGCTAAGGTATCTTAGAAGCTTTGATTCAGGTTTTGGTAATGAGTTTTCATTATAACCTTATGGATGGATATTCCTTGTGGTTTTTGTTTTCACTTCTATTATGCTCTATTTGTTGATCAATGGATTCATTGGATCTTCCAAGTAGTATACATTTGTTGGATTTCCTGTGTATTCAGTTGTTTTGGAAAATTTGGTATGTCCTCATTGGGGTTCTAGGAGAACACTTGTATTTCCAACATGATCTATAGTAACTTTATCTATGCTTGGTTGTGCTAAGTCCCAAGGATGCGTACATATATTTTGAATGCTTTAATGGTAGTGTAGTATAAACAAGTGATGTTTCAATGGTCTTATTCTGCTATTCTGAAACTTATTAGTGGTTTGATGCAGGTTAATTGTAAGGATTGTCGCTCCATATTAATGTGCCTTCATCATTAAGATAATGAGGTGAAATAGATCTATAAATTTTTCCCAATTATCGTTCTAGTATCAAATGTTCGAAAAGAAGTTGCAAAGAAAGTTTTTTGTAGTTTTTTATTTGTAGTTTCCCCATAAACGTCCCCCTGCTATATTGATGTTATAACTTGAATTTACTTTTGGTCAACTGTATAAATTGTGCCAGCTCTTTATGTCAAGCTATTGGTGAGATTGAATACTAAGTGTGTCACAAAACTACGTTGGGAGATTTGTTGGTCGTCTAAATTTCGTTGTTTGATCTTCTGCGGGAAGCTTTCCTTCTGGAGGACATTCATGGTTTGATGTATATGATAAATAAAACTCCCAAGCTATCTCTGCGGGTCATTTGATATGCTAAGCTGACTGAGGTATTCTCTTGAGCTGTAAACTTTATAATGTTTATGCCTTGTCCAAGCTTTTCTTTCTTCAAAAGAGTTTCAATAAGAACTTAACTCGGAAGAATCAAAGCAATCACGTCTTCTGTGGTTTTAGCTGTGCTTTCAGTGTCTCCCTATTATCGTGGTTATGGTGCATCACACTTGGAGTTTGAGATTGAGGAGCACAATATAAGAATGACTAATCTTAGAGATTTAATGTTGACCCTTAACATGATAGTAGAAAAGTGGTATTTCGAATTTTTCATCTTCATATTACTGATTCTATGTCAACTATTCTGTTGTTTTGTCTTTTCAACATTTGTAGGTCAGCACTTTTCTCGAAATTGGTATTATTTGGATCTGGATTTTACTTGGCTCAATTTAAAAGTTTGTCTTAGGTCCATTTCCGTTGAATACTCTTTTATTTTGTTCTATTCAGTACTTAAGTCGATGCCTTGTCCTGGTATTTTCTGTCAGATTCTAAAGGGTTATCTTGTGCATCTCCAGAAGTAAAAGAACTTTACCATCTTTTGGAACATGAATTTCTACCTTGGATCTTGCTTCAAGAATTCAACCATTGTCTGAGAGCTACTGTATGTGGTCTGATTTTGTTTAATTTAACTCTTGATTTTTTTTTACTTCACTTATTACCTCTCCATATTTCTCTTATACTTCTGCAGAATGTTTGTTTTTTTTCCTGTTTCAGGTTCAAGGAGTAAGATGTTACTGAAGTGGTAAATTAGGAGTCAAGGATATATCATGGGAATGACGGTAACACTAAGGCATGACTTTATTTATTACCTTCCCTGTTATTTAAGGCTTGGTATTGTTTATTACTTGTTATTATGCGATTTTGTAGTATTTGGTGCTTTGGTTGATAGGAATTATGAATTATTTTTGCAGATGTTCAACATATATATAATTAGTTGATTTTTCAAAATTCCAGTTGGATTTATATATCGGTGGGGCAGAGGGTGATGCTCCTACTTTTATTTTTTTTGGCGTTAGGAGTCAAGGATTGTGCTATGATTTTATTCCCGGCGAGGAAACACAAACCATCAGCAACAAAAATGATAAGTTCCTCATTTATAACCATAGTTCGCTTCATGTCAGATTTTGATTTCTGTTCGTCTAGATTGAATAGGTAACATGCATTGTAGTTGAATCAGGATATTGAAATCGTTTTTAACTACTGCATTTTTTCCGTTTTACTATGTGGCAGAACAAGATGATGATCATGTAAAATTGCAGAATTTTCATGTATTCTTGTTCAGTTGGAGTGAAAAGGACGAGCTCCCTTCCGACACATATGGAGGACAATCAGTTGGTAAGTTTATTACTCTGGAATATATTAGTTTTAACGATAACATTTGTTTTCTTGAACTCTAGTTTACTGCAGTGCATGATCTTTTCTAGTGGTTGAGTAGGTTTAGGCTATCATGTCTAGAAGTAAATCAGGAGTTCTCACGTCTGCTCCAGGCTTATCAGAAAAGTGCTTATTTTTTTATGACTTCACGTGCTTCTCTTTGATGCCCTTTGGCAATCATATTACAGAGCTTGCAAAACTCGTCTACTGATTTAACCACTGGGTTTTATTTAGTCTCCGGAAGAACCATGTTGTTTTTATTAGGACTCAATTAATTTCTGCCCTCATAGAAAGGATCCCTAGCGAATTGCCCCACCTAGAATGGCATGCTCTATGGAGGAATGACAGGATAAGTCTTACGTAGCTTTCGTTTTTACTTGCCCTAAAACACGATTCATGAATTTTATATTGATCAATTTATATAAAGTCTTAAACTAAATATGAGTTATTATGCCTTAGTAAATGCAAATTATCTCATTATGAAATTTTCTCTGAAGCATCCTTAGAACTCCACTATGTAGTTGTCTGTATAATGGAATTGTTACTAACTAATACAATTTGCTTCACTTCTTATAGGTCATAAGTGGCCATTTGGGGTGGGTGAGGAGATCTACTGCGTTTGACCCTAGCATATTGTGCGACAAAGGTCTTTGGAACACATCTATCTTCATAAATGCTAAATTTATGTTGCCGCTGCTTCAGAATAGTTCATTTTATGGTTCTGAAATTTGATATTCTATTTCTACATCTGTCAAGGAAAGTTCACCCATTAAAATATTTTCTCATTTATATTGAAGTTCTTGTGAAACTAAGACATGATCTTATACCTTGAACATTTTTCAATATGGATATTGAACTTTGTTTGAGACTGTACAGATTGTGGGTGATATCGATCTGGCATTTATGAAGTACTACATTCCCATTTGATAGCAATGTCGTTTTTCAGTTTGAGACTATGGAATCTCTTAGTAAGCTCTCAATTAAGTTGATATTAACTTAGTTTCCTCCGCTGGTTATAACTCATAGATAACTTCTAAATGAAACTTAATTTTAGTAGAGAGTTTCATTTTCTCACGAAGTTGTTTATTTCAATTGCAGATACTTGATTACGGGTAAGGACTATTGGGTGCAAATATATATTTAAGGTATGTTAATGTTTGTTTCTTAAGTCATTTCATATGCACCATTTGAATTAAAATTATAATACAGTTGATGCATTACAGTTTGATCATGATATTGAAATTGTTTCTGACTAATGTCTTTTTTTTTTGATTCAGATTGTGGCAGAACAGATGATCCTATACTGATTACAGGTTGTGCATGTATTCCTGTTCAGTCTTGGAGTAAATTTGCTGAACTTCTTTTCAAGACATATGGAGCACCATTAGCTGGTAAGTGTTCTACTCTGGATTATATTAGGTTTTGTTTGATGATAGTATTTATTTTTTTTGAACTATATAATTTGCCTCATGTTTTCTTTTGTCTACTGGTCGTTTAGATATAGTAATTAAACTAGCATGATCATCTTTGTATTGCTAAACTGGTAATTGGTAGTTTGGTACTGTATTGGTAGGATATTGGAGGTCTAGGCTTTATAAGTTGAGTGATCTGTATAGTTCTCGGATTTTGTAATCTGTGGTTTCTTACTTACAAATCATACTGAAATAATTAAGTCTGGTGGGACATTTTTAGATTAGGTCAGTGTGCATGAGTGACCTTGACGTATTCAGATAAGAAAGCAGCTTTCTTTTTAAGTTTCTCCCTAATTTTTAATTTTTTTTTATTACTTTCGGGTTAATTTATCTTACCTGCATGTTCAGTCATTTTTTAACTCTATTTTTACTCGTATGCTTCATATTTTAGGTAGTAGGAATTTTGAACTTGTTTTACAAGTTGTCTCCCATCTATTCGAAGAAGGCGCCAATTGTACTGAGGCTGACATCTACCATATATGGTTAGATTTTCATTTTTTGCCCTATGTTAAACTTTAGGTAGCTTTAATGTTTACTTGCCTTAAAATACGATTCATTTATTTTATTTCAATTTTAATCAATTTACGCAAAATCTTAAGCTAAATATGAGCATTATTATGCCTTGGTAAATGGAGATTCCCCCCATTTTCAATTTTCTCCTTAGCATTCTTTGAAATTCGCTCTGCAGTATCTGTATAATGGAAGTGTTACTAACTAAAATCATTTTCTTTAATTTTCGTAGGTCATAAGTGGCCATTTGTGGTGGGTGGGGTGATCTATACTGCGATTGACACTAGAAGTTCGTGGTTTTGTACTGGCTCTGCAGATGTAATATTATGGTATGCTGTTTTTTTTTTCTTAATTTACTTATAGGAGGCATTGTAATATCTGTTATCTTACACCACAATTGTACTGGCCTTCTCTTGGCTTGTCATGTTCTGAAAAAGCTGGAGATGGATGGCGAGTATGAAGGCAATGTTGAGGTATACCTTGTAGTTTTAGATTTTTCTTGTTTTGTTTTAATGTAGATAAGCTTAGGAAGAAGAAACCTTGTAGTTTTAGTTTTTTTTGTTTAATTTTAACGTTGTTTAATTTTAGGTAGAAGAAACATTTTTCTGACAGTTATCACTTGTAGGCAACCGGTGAAGACTAATATGCTTATCTGGGTGAATGTCAAAGGCCTTTGCGTGCCTTTCTTGATGTTGGTCTTCTACGAACACCTACCGAAATCGTATCTTTGATGCTCTTAGCTCATGCAGCTCTGTTATGCAATGATGTTTTCTAGAGGTGTTTCTTTTTGCTATATTCATCATTCTTTTTCCTTGGATTCTTTGATATATTGGTCTGTACATGTTTCTTTTCTTCTGTGGATGCTTAGCTTCTCTTAGTTACTAGAACTAAGGGGCCATTATTGGGTTTGCTTGACTTCAATTTTGTATGCTCATCAAGTCAAGTGAGATGAAATCTTTCTCTTTTAGTTCCTAAATTACTGGTCAATATTTCTTGATATTTTCTCTGAGTAATTATAGGTGCATTGATTCTGTGATATAGGGAGCCAGCCAGTGATAGCTTTAGGAGCTGGGGTGGGTTTTGGATTGGGAAGTGTATTCACATATTTGACACAAAGTTGGCACCTCCTCCTAAAGTTTCTCATTATCATGTAGTGAGGCTCATGTAATTACAAATTTTGGCTTGTATCATTTTGCTATATCAATCTGCACTCTACTTGCTGAATCGTAACTTTAGAATCTCAAAAATAGATGTTGTTAGACTCGTTACCAGAGGAGAGCTTCAGCGAAACTTTTCCTTTTCCTACAACCTGGGCTGCAGATGAATTACCCATATAGAGTTTTTCTCCTTCTTTTACCGTCTGATAGGAGGTGAACATGTTTTTACTTCCGCAGACATGTTTGGTAGCTCCAGAGTCTACCCACCAGTCTCTCACATTGGTAACTAAGTTAACCTCAGACACCGTGCCAGAAAACTCATTTTTACTACTTTCAACTAAATTTACATTTGTTTTCTTAAAATATGCATCTTTGCGTTTTCTACAATGAATTGCCATATGGCCAGACACACCACAAACATAACATGCTCCCTTAATTTTACCAATAACAGATTTTGGTTTTTGAAAGGTACCTTTTCTTTGCGGGCCAGGCTTGCGCTTGTTGTGGTCCAGACTTAGATTAGAAAATTTATGTTCGATGACGTGAGCTTTGTTTGACATGTCTCTTGCAGAAGAAACATTCTTGTGCTTTGAACAAAGCAATTCTTCAATTTGGATTTTCTTTCCCAATTCTACCATGGAAATTTCACCAGTTTCATGCCTTAGTCTTCTCTTGTATTCAGCCCAGGAATTTGGAAATTTTTCAATAACAACAGAAACTTGAAATGTTTCGTCTATAACCATCCCTTCAGCACTTATTTCATTAATTGCTGAGAGGACGGCCTCCCCCCACAAGTTCGTCAGTAGTCCTGAACTGATTAACTTGACATTCATCATCTCCTTTAAGTGTTCGGTTTTTCCGTTCAACCACTCCATTTGATTATGGTGAATAAGGAGGAGTTACCTCATGAATAATGCCATGTTGTGCACAAAAGTCTCCTATAGGGATTACATATTCACCCCCACGGTCAGATATAATGGTTTTAATTGTGGTGTTCAATTGGTTTTCTACTTCTAATTTATATAATTTAAATGCTTCTAAAGCATCATCTTTTCCTTTAAGCAAGTAAATATGACAGTATCTAGTACAGTCATCTATGAAAGTGACAAACCATTTTTTACCACCTCTAGTTTGGATTGATTTCATATCAACTAAGTCTGAGTGAATTAACTCTAAGGGATTAGAATTTCTGTGGAAATTTTTCTTAAAGGGCTTCTTTGCATATTTTGATTCTACACAGACTTCACATTTATGTTCATATTCCAAATTTAATTTTGGAATGCAGCCAGAGTTTGCCAATTTGTTTATTGATTTATAATTTACATGACCAAGTCTACCATGCCAGATATTCAATGAGACAACAACATAAGAAGAATCAATTTTATTAACTTCAACAAAGGTTACAGATAATTTGTATAGGCCTTCAGCCTTATAGCCCTTTCCCACAAAATCGTTTCCCTTAGTGATAATCACTTTCCCAGACTCAAATACAATCTTAAAGCCCTTATCATCTAGCACACCACTTGAAACGAGATTCTTGCAGATGTATGGTACATGTAAAACTTCATTCAATGTGAGGATTTTCCCAGAGGAGAGCTTCAACGAAACTTTTCCTTTTCCTGCAAGCTGTGCTGCAGATGAATTACCCATATAGAGTTTTTCTCCTTCTCCTACCGTCTGATAGGAGGTGAACATGTCTTTACTTCCACAGACATGTTTGGTAGCTCCAGAGTCTACCCACCAGTCTCTCACATTGGTAACTAAGTTAACCTCAGACACCGTGCCAGAAAACTCATTTTTACTACTTTCAACTAAATTTACATTTGTTTTCTTAAAATTTGCATCTTTGCGTTTTCTATAATGAATTGCCATATAGCCAGACACACCACAAATATAACATGCTCCCTTAATTTTACCAATAGCAAATTTTGGTTTTTGAAAGATACCTTTTCTTTGCGGGCCAGGCTTGCGCTTGTTGTGGTCCAGACTTAGATTAGCAAATTTGTGTTCGATGACGTGAGCTTTGTTTGACATGTCTCTTGCAGAAGAAACATTCTTGTGCTTTGAACACAACAATTCTTCAATTTGGATTTTCTTGTCCAATTCTACCATGGAAATTTCACTAGTTTCATGCCTTAGTCTTCTCTTGTATTCAGCCCAGGAATTTGACAATTTTTCAATAACATCATAAACTTGAAATGTTTCGTCAATAACCATCCCTTCAGCAATTATTTCATTAATATTTTTTGCAGCTCCAGAAACTGATCAACCACTGATTTATCATTAATCATTTTATATTCCAGAAAACGTGCAACCAGGAATTTTTTACTTCCTGCTGTTTCTGCTTCATATTTATCTTGTAGTGCAGTCCATAAATTATAAGCATTGAAATTATCCTTAGCATTGTAAAAATCATGTAAAGCATCTTCTAGGCAGTTTAAGATATGATTTTTGGCTATGTAATTACTTCTCTTCCAACTATTTAAGTCATGTAATTTTTCAGGTTCATTCATAGACTCATCAAAAGGCTTCAGAACCATCTCATCTAGCATGTGGAAACTCAGGAAAAATAAAATTTTTGACTTCCATCTCTTGAAGTCCTTTCCAGAAAATTTCTGAGGTCTGTCAACATCAGTCTTCACCATTGTTACAGAAGTAAAAATTTGAAATCAAGCAATTTATCGAGTTAAGAATGTTGGAGAATATTCCTGTAACAGTAAGCAAACCAAACAGAAACTTGAAAGGAGTTAAGGGTTAGAACAGATAACACACTTCCGACAATTGCACAAGCACAGAGAGATGGAGTCGCTTGTTCAACAGACTGCCCTTAACTCGATATTTGTCAGGTACACCTTTAGAAAGATGTTGCTATACCTTTAGAGATGACAAATCGAATCCAGGATAAAACCACCTGATACCAACCCAGTTAGCAAGACTCGTTGGCCCGTTGTGAACTTAACAGTAGAAGAAAATGAAGAAAAATCTAGTGCGCATACAGAGCAAGAAGAGGGGAAAAGTCGTCAGGTCAATGGCTGCGACTGGGGTAAGTAAAATTCTGACTTTTGTTTTTCTTTTAAAGAAGAAGAAGACTGTTGAATTTTCAAACGGTCTAAATTCAATTAATTAAACATATTTAATTCTAAAAGCAATGTGAATTAGTGGTATTTAGACATATATGTAAGCTCGAGGATCGTCATGAATTAATTAAATTAAAGGTGTGGTACTGTTTTGTTTGTGCATGAGATGTATGAATAATGGTTGCAATACTACATGCCCTTATTTCTAAGAAATTAAGTGGGAGAGGCATTAAAGTATCCCGTGGCCTTCCATAGGCAAAATTCAGGTCATATGAATTGTATTGTACTCCCTAAGGGCAACTGCAGTGGGGCGAGTAAAGTAAAAGATCAAAGAGTAAAATTTTTATTTTTTGGTCCGGTCCAAGAACAACGGTAATATAGTCGGGCGGTGTTCTAGCAACGCGTTTGGTGTTGGGCGGTGTCTCAGCGATGTGCTTGGAAACACGGGCGAAATCCTAGGATAACGCTTGCTCAAGACGGTATTTTAGCGCAACACTCGAAATGGGGCGGAGTCCTAACGTAACGCATGGTATTGGACGGTATTGTAGGATCACGCTCGACAGACGGGCGGTACCCCAGGGACACGCCTGTTGGGGCGAAATGCTGGAAGCTCTCCTGAAGAATGTGGACATGTGCGAAGAAACCGTGTGATGGGAATGGGACGGGCGGTGTGCTAGCACCACGCCTGGAATTCCAGGCGGAATCCTAGCATCCTGCCCCATTCTCATTTTCTTCTTCAACAGTACGAACCCTAATTTTTTTTCTCCCGAACCCTTTTTTTTCACCACCAAACCCTCTTCCGCCTCTATTCTTCAACCCTAAGCGTGCCAAACGAAATTCCAAAGATCCGCCTACCATCTTGAGACTCCGCTCAAGCTTTTCTCAACATCCAAGCGTTATCAAGGTATTTTGTTTTGTTTTTTGAAAGTTATATAAGTTTTGTAAATTAAATTTAGAGTTCATTGTATTATTAGGTTTTGTTAGTTAAATTGGTTATATATGTTGAATGATGATTAAGAAACTGAGATATTTAGTTTTTATTAGAAATTGTAATTATTGGGACAATTTTTAGGGTTTAAATGTCGTAAATAGGGTACAACAAATTGTTGATCATTTGTTGATTATGAATATGAATCTGTTACATGTTTGTGAACAACATATGCAGTTGCTAAAAGTTATTTTCTTTATTACCTCCTTATAACAGTATGACAATATCTTACTAGGTTCATAGATATTCCAACAGTTGCTTACATATCTATTGAAACTTAACTTTCTTACATGTTTGACATAAGTAGTATTGTTTCCAATAGATTCAGGTTTTTTAGAAGTGAGCCGCTTCATCTTACCATCACAACATGGACATGTGCATGGTATGAGGTTGGTTTTGCAGTTATAAGCCATATGATCAGCTTCCCCATATGAGTAGCAGTAAAAAATTGCTTCTCTTGTAACCATTTTTTATCATCTGGTAAAGTTGGTGGAATGGCTGGTGGAATACCTTGGTGTGAAGCTACATAAGCATCTAACCAGATGAAAACTCCACAGTAGTTGCACTTCACATAACGTTGAGATCCAGCATTTCCTTTTTTTATTTTTCTAAGAAACAGGTACCCCTTGCAGTTGGCTAGTGTGTATTTTCTACCTTCCCAAAGACAATCTCTAGCAACATGACCATCAGAAATACAAAGAAAACATTTGGTAATTGGTGATGAGCTTAAACCCTCCATAATTTATGTTTTGACTGAATTTTTTTCAAGAATTGTGTTGTTGAAGCAGAAGATGAGACTTTGCAGTTGATGGTGGTGGAATAGGATATGACAAGGTCATTTTATAACTGGAGTGGCAACCGTCATTATTTTTTTTTAAATGTAAAAATCAGACCGTTAGATACTGTTAAAGGCACGTGAGTTTTTAAAAAACAAAAATTTAAAATTTAAAATAAAATTAATTAGTTCATAAAAGTTGAAACTTAAAATGACAATGCTAATAAGACTGAAATTTAACATAGGTTTAAGGTATTCCAAGAATCCTTTAAGGTTGGTTTAATCTTTTTTTCAAAATTTCTGCCTTCCTAAATTCGAAGTATTGTCTTGATCCCGGAGACATCCATCATCATTATACATAATTCTTCGTCCGCTTCTTTTCTAGCTTATTTTGCCGCAGACTTTGCCGATTTCTCAACTAGTTTTGCCGATTTCTTAGCTAGTTTTGTTGCAAACTCGGATTCTCTCTGTGTCATCTTCATTGTTGTTTGTTCTGTATATTTGGTGTTGAAGTTTTCTTGCTCTCTATAAATATTTTCCATCATCTCCTGTTGGCCACTACAATGTGCTTTCCCTTTCTTCTGTCGTTTCGCCTCTTTTTTCCCCAATTGACGGGTATATGTGTTAGGGATATCTCCTATGTCTTCATAGCCACTAGAATTGTCGACCAAAATTTCCTGTGATTCTCGGTTGTCCTCACCGCTTTTGTAATCTGACTCAGCTTGTGATGAATTGAAAACAACTGTCGATCGTCTGGAATATTTTATATTATCTAATATAATTGCGTAGCACTCTTCCTGCTTAAAACTTTTCTCACCAGTAGCTTCCTTGAAAAGCCTCTTTACTTCTGCAATCTATTTTTTGAATTCAATTTAGTGGAGGATATACAATTCAAAACAATAATGTAATCGTCAAAATTAATTGAGTAGTTACCTTATTTTCGGGACCCCATCCAGTATGGTGTTCACGTTCCACTTCCGCCTCCTTTGCAGAGAAAAGTGTCACATCTTTACTTATTCCCTGAAACCGTTTCTGAAGGGAGGTCCAAGTGCGTTGTGGCATCAAAGGTATGGCTTCTTTCATATGAGTTAATATGCGAGACCATAATCTTTCTTCTGATTGATCGGTAACAATACTACAATCTTGAGATATTGACAAATGAATTTTACACATCGTTATATCTTCCTCTGTAGTAAAATTTGGACCTCGTGGTCTTGGTGGTGGTGGCATAATTCTAATAGTAAAGTAGATAGCAATGAGTGAGTTTGGTAAAATGAAATTGGATTCATATCCCATATATAGTTCAATAATATAGTCGTTGCCGTTGCAACGGTAAACTCAAAGAAAACATCTCTACGGTAAACTAAATTCAACGGTAAAAAAGTATGAGGTGGTACTCTAGAGTAACGCCCAAAGTAGAGTGGGATCCTAGCATAACACTAGCGAAATTGTAGAATACCGCCTGATATTGGGCGTTACTCCAGTGGTCCGCTTGTCTGGGGCGATATCCTGGAAACCCGTTGTCATTGGGCGTAATGCTAAGGCTTCGTTTCACCAGGCGTTTTTCTAGCATGCCGTTTGATCAAGTGAATTCTTAAAATACCGCCCGTGTTTCTGAGCGTTGTCCCAGGATTTCGCTTAACTCCAGACGTTACACTATTCGCTTGGCTCCAAGCGTTACACTACGACTTCGCCCGACTATACCCTGTTTACTCCAGTTTTTTTTTCCTAAATCTAGTCGTGAACAGTGGATTTGGGAGAGTATAACCCAAATTCACTGGCGCCACTGCGGTTTACTTTTACGGACCAAAGAGGGTGTTTGATCTTTGGTCCGTAATATACTCGCGTCGCTGCAGTTGCTCTAAGGAGACTATCCAATTTATGAAATGTCTGAAATATATTCTATGGATTACACTTAACTATAAATAAGTAATTTTATCTCCCTAAGGAATCAAATATTTATTTTAGAGGCCAAAATATATCGGATTATTGGTTTAACATGACATGAGATGTCAAGGATTATTAAACCAATGGAAAGTTCTTCCACCTGAAAAACTATATGCATAACTAATTCCCTTTGGAATGTTACGTATGTAAATTTTTGGGAATCCGATGTTTATCGTGATACTAGGGAGTTGCGATAAATGAATCTTTTATTTATTTATTTTGTTTTAAAAACTATTTTATTTTACTACAATTTATTTGTTATGCGCGTTTAGATGTCGATGTCAAAACTCATCCCTTTACAAATAATCTTGAAATGAAACCAATTAACCGGTCCCAACTATGTTATTGTACTTATTGTACAAGATTACAAGTTTGTTCTGAACGAACCAGAACCTAGACTCACTGAACACGAAGCTACAGTAGGTTCTCATGCTAGATGGAAGAAAGTCAATGATATGGACAAGTGCTACATCATGGCTTCGATTTCCAATGTGTTGCACCATCAATATGAGGGATTTGAGAAAGCTGTTTAGATCATTAATGGTCTCAAGGAGATGTTTTCTGAACATAGTCGTCCCGCCAAAGTGGAGGAGACTAGAAAGCTAATGAACACTAAGATGCAAGAAGGAACTTCAGTTCGTGAGCACATCATTCTCATGATATCTCTGTTTAACAAACTGGAAACCCTTGGGTTAACTATAGATGCTGATATAAAAGTTGACATTGTTCTCAATTGTCTTTCTAGTTCGTTTGCACATTTCAAGTTGAATGTCAACATGAATAATACGGTTTTAACTCTTCAAGAGTTACTTAAACAATTGCAAACTTCGGAAGGAATTTTGGACAATAAAAAGGCAGCTGGAAATGTTCATATAGCGGAGGGTTCTAAGCGTATACCCAAGCGAAAGAATCCTAAGAAAAAGGTTCACAAAACATCCCCTAATGCAAATAATGTTTTGGGTGTTAAAAGGGATAAGGGAGTAGGTGTTACAAAAGGAAAGTGTTACCATTGCAACAAGACTGGTCATTGGAAGCGCAGCTGCAAGGACTACTTAGCTAAGGAGAAATCAAAAGGTAATTTTGAATCTTTAGTTGTTGAGGCAAATGTTGCCACTTATGCACCAAACACTTGGTGCATAGATTCTGGAGCCACTAATCATGTGTGCAATTCATTGCAGGGGTTCCAGATAACCATACAACTAAGTAAATGAGAAATATACCTAAGCCTAAGATCAGACGCAAGAGTTGTTGTCGTAGTTGTAGAACGAGTTGTCTTAGTAGTAGTAGTAGTAGTAGTAGTAGAAATGAGAATAAGGTTTTAGTTCTGAAAAATTACTTATATGTGCCAGACATTAGACGGAATTTAATTTCAGTGTCTTGTCTCGTTAGATGGTTCGACAATTAAATTTGATTCTTTAAAGGTTTTAATAATTAAAAACAGTTTAGTTATTTTTGTTGGTGTGTTGGCACATGGTTTATACCTTATTTCTCATATTATTGCTTGTGTTTTAAATAATGAAGTGACAATATCTATTACCACTCTAAAAAGGAAAACTCCCTCCACTAACGATACGTATTTATGGCATCTAAAACTTGGCCATATTAACCTTAACAGGATCAAACATTTGGTTCAAAACGGAACTCTTGATTCATTAGAAATTGAACCATGGTCAGTTTATGAATCATGTTTCGAAGGTAAAATGAGCAAGAGACCCTTTATATAAAAAGGTGTTAGAGCCAATGAAGTATAGGAATTAGTGCATACATATGTATGTGGACCGATGAATGTTAGAGCTAGAGGTAGCTATGAGTATTTCATCATTTTTACTGATGATTATTCTAGATACGACTACATGTATCTTATGCATCATAATTCTGATTATTTTGAAATTTTCAAAGAATACAAGGCAGAGGTCGAAAACCAAACGTGAAAGAAACTAAAAGTCATTCGATCAGATCGAGGTGGTGAGTATCTTTCAAACTTGTTTGGTGCATACTTAGTAAAACATGGGATAGTATCCCAGTTGATTGCACATGGAACACCATAACAAAATGGTATATCAAAAAGAAGGAATAAAACTTTATTAGAGATGGTAAGGTCAATGATGAGCTATACTTCATTAACTATATCTTTGTTGGGGATTAGCCTTAGAAACAACAACATACATTCTTCATTTAGTACCTAGTAAGGCAGTTTCTAAGACACCCGGGAGCTGTGGTCTAGGTGTAAGCCAAATCTACGACATTTAAGAATTTTGGGTTGTCCATATGCTAAAAGGAAAGTCTAGTAAACTACAAAAAAAATTAGAAGTTTGTTTGTTTGTTGGTTATCCGAAAGGTACTCGAGCTGGTTTATTTTATAATCCTAAGGAACAAAAGTTGGTAGTAACCACTAATGCAATGTTTCTTGAAGACGATTATATGATGGGTTATAAGCCTCAAAGTAAAGTTGTGCTAGAAGAGTTGTGTGAAAGTGGTTCAGTGGGAGTTAGTAATACTTCTACTTCACTTTCAGTAAACAATAAAGTGTCTAATAAAACTGCCCCATTTTTACGACTAACAACTTTCGATATTCCTGAATTTAATGAACAAGCTATTAATGGTATAGTGGGAGCACATAGATTATCCAATATACATACAAATTCACCTATGGTTAAGCATCAACAAATAGTTCAGCTGGGTGCTCCGAAATTTAATGAACCATTATGTGATCGGGTTTTCATATGGATGAAGAAGTAGGTTATCCTCAGCTTGAAGTTGAACCTCAAGTTCAGGCACAAGTTGTAGGACAACCGGAGCTACAAGTTGAACAAGTAGCGGATGCTCAACCAAACCAGCCTCGTCATAGTACTAGAACAAGGAAATGTAATCTTAAGTATGCTCAGTTCTCTGGAGAAAATTTTCAAGTTATCCTAGATGAGCAGGATTCAGATCCTACTAGTTTTAACAAGGCAGTTAATGACCTCGATTCGATGAAATGGCTGTCCGGATGGATACTGAAATAGAATCTATACATTGTTATCCATCTACGCTGCGAGGAACACATTCTCAAGTTCGTGGAAAGACTCGATAGAATACTCTTTTACATTATTCTCGAATAAATATGATGATTAGATGCATACCATCTAATTGCAGAGTCGCATCAAGCAATGTCTCAAGTTGCAAACTTCTACAGTTGAATCTCTTGAAAATGTTTTGTATGCACTGCATAAAAGTTAAGCATAAATGCCAACACTAAATCTCATGCAATTAAGAAACCCTAAACAGGCCATAAACATGGTCATAAAATTAATAAATGTCAAAGCTAGTGGTGCATAAGCAATAACCATGGCACTAGCAAGTTCCAGCCTTAGCGAACCCTAGCCACACTCTCAGCACCAATGAGTGGAACACACATGTGCCAAGGTTGGCGCAATATGGGAGTGGCAATACCCCATGACAAGGAAGTTATAAAGTAGTGGTGACGATTCAAATGGTTGAGGAGGTAATGAAATAATGGTTTTCCAGAAACTTCCAAGGATAATGGGCGGTTACACTATTACCCCCATAATCCCCATTACTCAATCTCTCCACTACCTCCACTACTTTACAAGGAAACATGTGTGTTCTTAACTATTATAAATAGGCTTTAGACTATTCTGAAAACAAGAAAAAGCTTATCATTCTCTCAAGCTCTGTTATTTTTTCTCAAATTCCTTCAACTTTTTTTGCTTCTCTCTCCTAAGATCAACCCATTTTCTCTCCTTGTGACCGAAGCAGGGCGGAACGGGTATTATCGTGGTTTAGGATTTCCCTGCACGATATTGATTTATGAATCTAAAGAAAGTACTTTTACAGTATATTGTTGTACATAGAATCATTTTTTAGGTACTAACACCTTTTTGTCTCGCTTGTGTACCCTGCTCATGATGTTGTTGTGGAAATTTGCTACAGGTCTCGCTGGATGAATGATATAATTGCATCGTAAAAAATTGTTCCTTGCTCTATCTCGATTGTGTGCATTCGCGGTGCCTCAGGATCTACTTGTGAAGATGTTGGAGGTGCCATTGGTATATGACTCAAGAACTCAGAAAGTTCTCCCCGTGCTATCAATCTCAGCATTATTCTTTGTACATTCTTACAATTGTCAGTTGTATGGCCATGAAATTGGTGATACTCACAGAACTGGTCACTAAACCTGGAGAGGGGTGGCTCCATCCCTTTATTTGGTGGTTCTGGGATGCATTCAGATTCATTATTTTCGCTTTATCGCATGATTGCTGATAGTGGAGCACTCAATTTGGGAAGCTTTATGTCCTCAAATTTTTGAGCGCTAGGTCTTTTCTCCCCAAATCTCTGATCATTGAACCTTCCTCGCCGCGAGGGATACTCCCACTGCCTCTGGAATCTTCCTCCATCATTACTCGCCCAGTTCCTACTTGGTTGCATATCTCGCTAAGGTGCTCGTTGCTGCTCATCTCGGTAGATGTCCTGATAATCAACTTGTGGTACTTCACCAATTGCATTTGTTGTGCGCTGGACATTCACAGGATTTCGTAGAATGACCTTCTTCGTCACTATGGGCTGTGAAGCTGCTTCCTTTTGTATTCCAGAGCAATATATTCTTCCTGAAATTCTCATAGCTCCTGCATGGTCAACTTATTCTTGTTCTTGAATATGGCCATGTATAACAAATCAGTTAGGAACAAAGCATTGATGAAGCTCTGAACCAAATTCGTTTCAGCTTCGTGACCCATGACTTTGTTGCATAGGTCCTCCATCTAGTGACAATACTTTAGAGGCTTTCGCCGATTCTTCTCTTCAAGATGAAAAAGTTCTCAACTCCCGGCCTCAACAAATTTAAGTCTCTAGATCAGCTACTTGACTTTCCAGGGAGGCATGCTCTTGAATAACAACTTCCTTTCCATAATAAGCCTCTTCTCTCATTTTCATATTCCTACCATCATGCATGAACATATCAATCATAGGTAGACCAGAAAATGATAGATTCAAACCACTGGTGATATAATGTTAAGTCAGTCAACATGGGAAGCAGTAACTGTTTTAACCTTCATCAAAAACCCACCATCTACATCAAGTCCCCTACTTAGCGCGAAACGAGTGATGTTACGTGGTAAGTATTAGATATTGGTCTGCCAGAAGAAGTAAAATATAACTTTTTATTGTTTAATAGTTAGTTATCACTAGAAGAGTAGCAGTTGGACGAGCAAGTTTTGATCTTTCCGCGATTGTACTCTTAAGTTCATGGAGTGTTCTTCTTCTACCGTAACAACAACGGGAAGGTATTTAGAACATTAGTTGGTTGAAGAGAGTGTTGAGGCAATGCAGCCGTCAAAACATTAAGATGAGTGTTGAGGCATTGTTGCAGTCATAACACTAAAATCGGTGTAGAGATAGTGATTTTGCCGTCAGACACAAAGATGAGTGTTAGTCATGAACACTAAGATGGGTATTGAGGCATTGCTGCCGTCTGAACACTTGGATGAGTGTGGAGGCACTGATTCTTCCTTCAGACACAAAGATAAATGTTAGCCATGAACACTAAGATAGTTAGAACTTGAGCATTGATATTCAAGGAATTCAATCCATGGAAGTGCTGCGACTTGAAGCGAGCTCATTCGTGACATGAAGTGCTTAACTTTTATGCAATGCGTACAGAACAGATTCAAGAGATTCAGCCTTGGAAGTTTGCAACTTGAGATAATTTTCAATGCGGCTCTGCAATTAGATGGTATACATCTAATTAGTGATCTCTATTCATGAATGGTATATTATCCATTCTGATTGTTCTTAAATTTTTATTTAGATGATATGCATCTAATTTAATGATCTTTATTAAGATGTGGCATAACCTCTATTCTGAATGTTTGCAATTTTGTATAATCAGCGTAATATGATTAATTCCATGGATGCACATGAAATAACGAGGGTTTATCCGGGTAAATACCTGAAATTTCTATGGGCGCATACATATGCAAAATATATGTTGAACGAGTATAAGGAATTCAGCCGGTGAATTATTGCAACTTATAACTGGTTCAGCGTTATGTATAGTCAGAGATCATCTGAACAGGAACTGCAACCCTCACCAGTGATATTCTGAAGACGCTATCGCTTTATACTAGTGTTCAATCCATCTAGGAGCTTGAGATTTGTTTATACAAAGCTGTATAGGTAAGTCAACACTATTCAATTGAAATGGATCTTGACATAAGGCAATTTTTAGGAATTTCTTGAGGAATTCTGAAGTTTAATATCTCTGACACCGGGGTCAGAAACGCAGTGTTTTACTATTTTAGATGAAAATAAAATAACCAGGCTTTAGTTTTTAGATATTACTAGAGATATTGCATTAAGCTTGAACTCTTTATATTTTCACGTTGATGGATCTGCAAATCAGGGATGATTAACAGGCATGTGTAGAGGCACAATACCATCATCAAGAAGGCATCATCAGTAGTCCAGGTTTGTGAGTACTTAAGCTCACTTGGTCGGAAAAGCAAGAGAGTAGGTCACGACTGGATGGACAAGCAAAGGTTCTTGACTTAGACTAGCAATCGAGAGATTATGTATGGACGAATAAGCGAGAGACCATCTATTGTCGAACTTGGTAATTCCAGGGAATAGTTGATTCTATTCTTTTCTTTGCTAGCATTGTCTGCTCTTAGGAGGATGAATTTGACTCTGTTGTTTGTCTCCAATTGGCAGGCTAGTTTTGTTGAAGCAAATATATGCAGCGGTGTATTCCCACTCTTATCGGGATGATACGAATAGGAGGTCTTGTTTCTACTACCGTTGTTGATCAAATACTCTGGTCGAAGGAGGTGATTGCGTTAAATCTGTAAAACTGAAGAAGCCTTCAGTCCCCATGTATAGCTACTTTTTCTTTCTACTAGACGCGAGATGATTTGATAGTATCGGCATGAGTCCATGCATCTAGGGTCTGATCAGGAAGGGGAAGCCAAGGAGGTTGATATCTCATGTTGTTGTCTTTGTCGCACCAAGGCTAGAGCAATAACTTGAATTGAAGTTGGAACCCTTGTTGGTTTCTGGGTTGTTTTGTCACAACTGGGACGTTTTCGTGAGCATTGAATGAAATTGCGTCTTATTTTGACCCTTTGTCTCACCAACTTATATCTTTTGGATGTGATGATGTCATGCTTGGAATGTTCATATAGGAAAAGTCCTCTAAAGACGCCGAGGGTAAAGAAGGTGAGTTGGGAGGTGTTCTGTTGCTGAGGTAGTGCTACGAATGTCTTCAAAGACTATGTTCCCGGAGGCGTCTCTTAAGCTATCCTTTGAATTCTTGATTCTTGTAAGAGATGGGTTGCGATGAGCATACCAAAATCACATTCTTCTTTAATTATTGAAGTTTTATTTTCAGGAGTAGACTTGGGATGTGCCTCAGCTTCGTCATGGGTTGCAGGTGCCTAACATATCAGACGACGTAGTTGGAAGAAGGTACCTTTGTGGCATGTCTTTGGAGAGTACAAGGCGCCTTGTCAAGGTTGTGACTCTCTGGTTGACCGTTTTTTCTTATAAGATGGGGAGGATCTTGACAACGAGGGGATCTTGAGCAAATTTTCAGTCCCCAAGTTTGGTTCTTGTGATCCTTCAGATGCAGTTGTTGAAGATGATGCTCTAAGTGGTGCCATTACGTAGGATGCCAATGCGATAAAAACTGCACCAGTTCAGTACATGAATGCTAGAGTTGACTTTAAGTTTGACACGAACCGAATTTCAGAGGAAGCTGAGACGAATAAGCTTGTTGTTGGGTGACTCTGTCGTCATATGAGAGCTGATCAGGAGAACTTGAAGGAATTAGGCGCATCTTCGGCTTAGCAGCGATTACCAAGGTTAGAGATGATGCTGAAAGACTATCCTGAGAGTTGAGGCTTGCAACTGAAGCCCTTGTACAGGTGGAAAGATCATATACTGATGGTGTTGAATCAGTCTTCATAGATCTTTTGTAAATAGTAGGGTTTTTTAGGGTTTTATATGTTTTTGAGATACTTGAATTTTCTGTGGTTTTATTTTTGGGGATTTTGAGTATGTAGATTTTGAATAATTTTAAAGGATTTATTTATTTATTTAGAAAGAGAAATAATACTTTATTTTAATGAATTGAAACCTTAAGTATGAATTCAATATGTTGCAAAAAATTTGGAGGAATCAAACCATTTAAAAACAGGGAGATATTGCTAGGGGTGGTGAAGTTCTCAAGCCTTGATAGCTTTTTCATAGGTGGTAAAGTGTTTAAGTTTTGACAGCTTTAAGCCACTTGCCCCATACAACTACCCTTGCTGGCTTATCATCATTGACTCGTTTGTAGATCCACCTAATATAGTTTTAATGACCAGATGTGGCATTTCTCTAGGAGAGGCAGTAGTGTCTCCGATTTAGGATGGGTTGGGTCTCATTATCTCAGGTTGATGACATATTTTAAAAATTATTGGGTTATTGGATTTAATATTGTCAGTAGAGATGACCCCTATCCATTCGACAAACTCTTGAAAATGATCATCTTCCCATTCACATTGTCAAGGAACGCTGAGGTTGATACTTGGGTCAAGTCCTTAAGCCTTGATAAGACGTGAGACTACTGGTTGTAAAGAAAGTTGCTGAACAAGACTTACTTATAGGCAAAATCCACGGGTGTACGATATCATCTCTCTATGTGCAATTGTTTAGGGTCCAGATCCGTTGTTTGGTGATATCCTGGAGGTGAACAATCTTTAGGGTCTGCTGGCTTGTTGGCACCTACAGGTGGGTCTCTTGGTGACGATTTCTTCAGAGATGTGTCGAGCCTTTCCTTGTTTCTGTGAACTCACGGACCATGTGGTAGTCTAGATCTACATGGTTGTTGTTGTAAAGTTGTAGCAGAACACTCCTGGACAAAAAATGGTAGTGGATGTGGTCTTTCTAAACCATTATGAATGACGAAGTTTGATCGATGTATCCCGGGTTTCTTTCTTTGAATGGGGATCTCGTCATCGTATCGAATGTTGATTCTGCAACGCGCAGCTTACTCTACTTAAGGACTTCATGTCTAGTGAGCCTTCTGATATACGCGGTGAGCCTTCTGAGAAGGAATTAGCAGCTCGTCCGAACTTGAAAACTATTTCTGGAACGAGGCGTGAATCGATCATCAACTTGACACTGGTATCTGAAATCATTTT